>CM038676.1:488473935-488710248 GCA_021605205.1 Aegilops longissima | reverse complement strand
GGTCGCGAACGTAACGCACATATTGGTCGTTGTAGAGGCGCACGTGTCGAGTAGAGGCGCCGACGTAGCATGTACACGCACGCATAGCGCCGTGGTGCAAGAAAGAAAATACGCCACATACGTACATACGGGCAGGGTCTCGAACGCCTTACTCGCGCTCACGCACGGCGAGGGCTCGTGTACATGGCTGGGTCGAACAGAGAAACAGCATCGCCGTGTTCATGGGGAGGCAACGAATGCGTCGTGTTCAAGGGAGGCAACAGAACGCGCCGTGTTCATCGGGAGGCAACGCGGGCTGCGTGAGCCAACCGGCTGGAGTCGGAACGGAATGCGTGGTCGTGTTCATCGGGAGAGCTTGTGTCACAGCCCTAGAATTTGCTTGTTATTAGTTGCATTAAGGCATTCATGTCATCATGTTTAAATTTCTCGGAAAGTTGAAATGGGGATGACAAACCCTAGCACCAAAATTAAATAAAATAGGGTCAACCATAAGTCTTTTCAATAAACCCAAAATGCCTTTAACAAATGTTCATCATTTTTAGAAAAGGTTAAAACCTCTGACAAAAATGATGCACATGTTTCAAGGTCATTCATGGATTTTTGAATTAAATCATATCATATTTGAATTTGAGCATTTAAACACTATAAATAATTTAAATGCTCAAATAATGCTGAATTTAAATGTGGGCCACTGGAATAATCCGTAGAGTGTCCACAAATTATTGCAGCATTTTACAAAATGCTTTAGTATTTTTACTAAAGCCAAAACAGTTACATAAAAATAGAAAACATAAATAAAAGAGAGAGAAAGGAAACCTACCTGGCCTCACCTGTCGCAGCCCAGCTGGCCAACCCACCTGGCCGGCCCAGCCCACTGGCCTCTGCCAGTCATCACCGACCTCCGCCAGAGGACAGCCTACGTGGCCGCCGCCACCATGAGCACGCTCCGCCACCTCCTGCTTGCCGCTGAGCTTCTGGACGCCCTGGACGCCGACACGCACACCCCTGGAACCCTCTCACTCTCCCCGGGCTCCTCTCCTCCTCTGGCTCTCTCGCACGCAACCACCGAGCGCTGTCGTCGCCGCCGAGGAACACCACCACGGCCATCGCCTCTCCGTGCTATCCAAAGGCTCCGCCTCGACGCCACGGAGCCCCAAGATGAAGCACGCGCTCGCGGGACGCCCGAAGCGACGCCATCATCCTCATCTTCGCCGCCGGCCGTCGGAGATCCCTCTCGCCGCCCCGCTCACTCCGGTGCTTCCCCGAGCACGCCAAGGCCATCTCTGCACCCGCTGTGAGCTCCGCCATCGTTTCCCCCTCTCGCCGTACTCCACCTCCCTCAATAGGCGCCGTTCGTAACAAGCCCGAGAGCTCTTCGCCGCCGGCCATGTCGCCGCCATGGCTACGGCTGCCGGAGGTCGCACTCGAGCACACCACTGCGCTCAGTGCCTCCCAACGAGCCCGCAGCACGCCCCAGCTCGCTTTCCCGTGCCCCCTAGCTCTCACTCGCATCTCGCCCGAACTCCGGCCGCCGCCTTGGAGCTCACCGTCGCCGGCTACGTCCACCATAGGTCCGGCCGCCACCACCTCTCGACCCGTGCCAGCGAGAGCTCTCCAACAAGCCCAGGAACAACCTCGCTCGTGCCCTGTGGGCGTTTTCCGAGCCACGCCGCCGTCTCGGGCCTCGCCGGCTTCGAGTCGCCGGTGGGTTTGACCCCGCTGACCATTGACCGGGTTGACCCAGTTCTACCTACCCTGGGACAAGTGGGCCCTGGCCCCTAGTAATTCTAGTTTAGTTCTAAACTAAGCTTAATTAGCTCCGCTGACACTTTTAGTTAGTATTAGGTTAGTGTTAATTAACGTTGGTTAGTTAGTTAGTCACTGACCAGTGGACCCCACTGGTCAGATTTGACATGGACGGCGCCTGTTGACCTGCTGAGGTCAGCATGACCTAATGCTGACGCAATAAGTCATTTTCTGGAATTATTCTTATTCAGGAAATTCCAGAAAATGCACAAAACTTCAAAAATTCATAGAAAATAAACTATACCTCAGATGGAAATAAATTATACATGAAAAATGATCAGAAAAATCCAATCTACCCATCTGTACCACTTTCATGCATGTTAGATCAACTTATGGCTGCTGTTTAGGCCAAATCATATAAATGGCATTTAAACTCCACATATGGAGTTTGAATTTGAAACTAGGGTTCAAACCAACTACATTTAACATGTTGCTAGTTGCATTAGCTCAAAACACATTCTTATTGCCATTTCATAGCATGCATCATATTGTGCATTGCATTGATCGTGTTTCTTCTCTCGCTTGCGGTGTTGTCCCCCTCGTAGACGTTGTGCAAGCGTTGTGATCGTTGACACCGATGAAGACTCAATGCTATCTTCAAGTGCCGGGCAAGCAAAACCCCTTGTTCATTCCGATACAATCCCACTCTCTCGCTCCTGCTCTCTTTTACTGCATTAGGACAACAACGATTCATCTGTTACTTGCTGCGGTAGTTGAACCCTTTTATCCTCTCCATGACCTGTCATTGCCACAGTAAATAGATGAAACCCACTAGCATGAGTAGGAGTTGAGACCTGATGTGCCTACTCATTCATGCTTGTTTGTCGTGCCTGCTAATGCTTAGAGTTGTGTTAGGTCTGATTCATCGGGGATGAATCGGAGGTGTGTAAACATGTCCTACTGTTGAGAGCTAAGTGTGTGAACACGATTTGGTAAAGGTAGCGGTGAGAGGCCATGTAGGATACATGGTGGGTTGTCTCATTGCAGCCGTCCTCAGGAACTGAGTTCTGTGTTTGTGATCCATGAAACAGCACTACCACATATTGGGCCCAAACCAATGGACCCTCTCGACTTATTAACTGCCTTGCCCTCTGTCCGGGAGTTGCAACTAGTTTCGGTGTTTGTAGGATATGTGTTGGAGGCCGTGCGTGGCGCTGACCCTAGGGGTGGGCTATGATGCGGTAGATACACCGTGGCCGGTGTAATGGCGCCCGTTTGGTGTCTCGGGAACCCCACACATCGTTTGGGGCTGTGAGCGAAACTCCGCCGGATCTCCTCATGGATGGAACCTGAATAGGCGATAAACCTGGACTAGAGACTTGTGTGGTTAGTCGGTCGTGGCCGACTCCTCGCCAAAGCTTCCGCTTGAAGGTTGCCGAGATACACGACGTGTACATGGTGGTAAGTTGCGAGAGCGTGTGTGAAGAAGTACACCCCTGCAGGGTTATAAATGATCTATTCGAATAGCCGTGTCCGCGGTAAAGGACTTCTGGGTTGCCTATAACTGTTCATAGACAAGTGAAAGTGGATACTCTACAATGCGCAAGATAAGCGTGAGTGCTATGGATGGCGTTCTCGTAGGAAGATGGAATCGAATACATAGTGGTGTATTGATTGGTGAATATGTGGACTCGTGTGCGCCACCTCAAAAGAGTTACTTGCAGTCGTAGTTCAGGATAGCCACCGAGTCAAAGCTGGCTTGCTGCAGTCAAACTCCACCACCCCCTTTGTTGATAATGATGCATATGTAGTTAGTTCTGATGTAAGTCTTGCTGAGTACATTGCACTCACGTTTGCTTATTTTATGTTTTGCAGAGAGACGTCAGTCTCGCTAGTAGTTCCGCGTGGACTTCGGCGTTTAGCTTGTTACCTCAGCTACCATCTTGTGCCCTCGGCAGATCTCGGTAGATAGTCGCTTCTCGGCCTTTTTTCATTTATAGTTGTCTATACTCGGACATGTTAAGCTTCCGCATGTGTTTGACTTGTATGCTCTGAATGCTGGGTCGAGAGACCCATGTTTGTAATATCTCGCTCCTCGGAGCCTAATGAATAAATACTTTGAGTCGTAGAGTTATGTTGTGATGCCATGTTGTATTTACACATATCGAGCATATTGTGTGTATGTTTGAAATGCTTGGTATGTGTGGATCCGACAATCTAGTTGTTTATCCTTGGCAGCCTCTCTTATGGGGAAATGTAGTCTAGTGCTTCCTTGAGCCATAGTAGTCCGCAATAGCCCGGTTCACGAGTCCTGCTAGCCCAAAGACTACCGCTCGGGACACTTGATCGGCGGCATGTGTTTCACTTCGTTCAGTGTCTGTCCTTCGGGAAATGTCACGCGGTGACATCCGGAGTCCTGCCTAGCCTGCTACAGCCCGGGTTCCCGGAGTCCTGTTAGCCCAGTGCTACAGCCCGGATTCACACGCTGCTGACCGACATTCTTGAAGTTGATTCATGTATGCTTGTCCCCATGGGTTAGTGCCGCTTTGGGTTCACGACTAGCCATGTCGGCCCGGGTTCTCTGTCATATGGATGCTAGCGACACTATCATATACGTGAGCCAAAAGGCACAAACGGTCCCGGGCCATGGTAAGGCGACACCCGTGGGAATACCGTGCGTGAGGCAAAGTGATATGAGGTGTTACCGGCTAGATCGATGTGACTTGGAATCGGGGTCCTGGCAGCTTTGGTATCGAGCTGATCGCTGTGGGATTACCAAGCCAAACCGGTCGAGTTGTGTCTAGAAATGCTTTAGTTATGTAAGGAATTGATTATGGAAGGGAACGTAAGGCTCTTTTTACTACTTATACCTCATGGCCTTCTGATCTGAGTCATCCTCTTCTCTTCTACGGGGTTTAAGAACTAGGCTTCTCATCTATCTATCAGGATGACGTGTTACTAATCCATAGATTTTTAAGATTGTTGGTTTTACGCCCCAGTTCAATTTCTACTACTTTTGTATGTTCATAGCTGGTCTCAGAACCTTGGTATTGTGATGTTGAGTGGTCATGCCACTATTTTGCAGGATGTCTCAAATCATTTTGAGCATTTACAGTTGTTATGTTGTCCGAGTCATCCCAGATTTCTAAATAGTCTGATGCATTTGCAAATCCCTTCTCTCCATTTCTAATGTCCCTTTGGGCCAGATTAACCACACTAATCGGTGAGTTGAGGTACTCTGTTGCCTCGACATATATGTTGGAACTATTACTATGACCCTAGGTGTTTTAGGGAGTCACCTAGCAATCTAGCCATGTTTTGTGTTCCCGGTGTGATAATTCTGGCCACCATTCTCGAAAGCATCCCGTGATGTTATTAGTTAGTAGGTATTCTTCTCCTGGGTTCTTGAACCCGAGATTCACCCTACTTACCTCCTGTTGATAGTGTTTGCTAGTTCCTTTAGGATATTAGTAACTTTGTGATAGTCCTCGAGGTCCGTGGTATTTCCTTCTTCCAAATACTATGAACCGCTTATGGCAGAAGTTCCTCGCTGAACCGAAGGATCACAATCAGAGTACTCTTGAGGAGTTCTCCATTCATAATTGTGACTCTGCCAGTTCTACCTTCTCTGCATGGGTTATCCGGAAGAAATGTTGAGCTTTGCTCGACATACTAATCTATGCATCCACAACTCAGAAAATTATATGTTCCTTTGAGTTGTTCTCTTTAGTTGTATTCTGACTCTCGTCTATCAATTGATAGTCAAGAGTATGCCTCCCTTCGTTCATCGATGCCTATTACTCTTGTGGTCCGTCAAGCCATTCTATTCTGGAATGACTAGGAGAAACAAACTCCAGTACCTTGTCCATTTCTAGGATTGGGTCAAAGCAGTTGTATTCCGCAGATCAAAGTGCCCATCCAGCTTTTGATTCTGTTCTACCTCGGAGTATTACCCCCTTTATGTCAGGATGGTCATGAGAATTGCACCATTTCTCATGAATTTTTGACGTAGTGATACTTCTCGCTATCATTATTCATTCCTCGGTCCCGTGTTGTTGTAACCGCAATGCCGACAAGTGAACTGTGATGTGTGAAATCGATACTCCTAGCAACCTCGTTGCTTGGTGGTAAATGGACAATATTCTCATTCTTAGCGTGTTGGTTATTGAATCATCATCCTAATATTGATCGTGCTACCTAGTCCTTATTTCTGGTGCACTCTTTGATCAATGAGTTAGGATTGTGCCAATCCCTCGCTTATTTGATCATATCGTCTTGCCCTGAAAAGCAAGATTGTTCTCGAGCTTAGTAACATATCGGTGGTTCGTGATTTTCTCAATATCCTCTCGGAAGTATCACCAGGTTGTCCCCTGATCGTTATGTTGAGCTCGTGATCAAGATGGTTTCTTGCAAACCACCCCTTCTCCAAGAATCTGTGTTGGATACCCCTGAGCTAGTTCATTAAGCTAAACAACAACTTGAAGAGTTGGAAGATAAAAAGCTTTGCCAAATTTGGTTCTTTCTGAAGGGATATCTTTGTGTTTGTGTGTGTGTTGAAGATAGATGATACCTTCACCAATTGGTCCTTGTGATCAGTTGTTGGATCTGTTGTCTTGCCAAAACTTTGACTTGAGTATGGGCCGTCGTCAAGTCAAATCAGAACCAACGATGTTCGTAATGTTGTCTTACTCGTGGTTGATCCCTCGAGCATACACCATTACATCCTTTGGTCTGACCAATGCTATCACCGTGTTCACGTGATGGTGGAAGTCCAGTGATATGGAAATTCCAATGAGTTGCTGTTGAGCCCAACAACAGCATTTTGTCTCCCCATGATTCATGTTGAACATCAACCTAGTGTTGGAAACTTTGTAAGCAATGCCTTCGTGTCCTGTTCATGAAGCTTATGCTTGGATGGAAGAAGTGACTTCCTCAATTCATGTGCTTTAGGTGTAAGTTGCCGCCATGAATTTGAGAAAAGATTGTTTTATTCCTCCGGTACCATCCCAAGTCAATTATGCATGTGCGAATGTATTCTATGGTTTGGTAGATTAATTACCTCCACTCCATATGTATTCCCTAGCACACAAAGCCACTGATTGGTTTGTTCGAGGAAAAGGAGTTGTTGTGCAAATACTAGTTCATGCACAAGATTCCAATATCCTCTAAGATGGTTCCCCACCTGAGCTCGATAGTGTTTTATTGTAAGACTTCTACCTGGTCATGCTTGTCTTGGACATTGTGTTCACATGTATGTAGCAGAACCAGCTCATGTTTTGGAGCTTTCTATCGTAGCTCATTTCCCGAGAATCTCGCAACGTCATCTCGTCGGTTTGTGTTGCAAACTTTCTTTTCCAGACATGTTGTCTGAAATATCTTGTTTCCAACCAGATCTGAATCTCAGGCAGATATGATGGTTGGAACATTTCCAACATTTGTATGTTGTTCCTAGCTTGCCCCCCCATCGGGCCAATTTTCCATGGGCTGTCCTTCTCAGTAGTTGCTGTCCAGGATCATCTCCAAAAGTGGTCCTGTCATGGGTCCCATCCATTTACGATGATAAGCAAAATCATCCATTGCGTTGTCTACAACAAAGTAGTCCACATCATCCATTCGAATCCGGATATGCCATTCCTTTGAACTCCGCCAAACGATCGATTGTGATTACCTTAGGCTGGTATAAAGAGTTGCAATGATCTCTGAAACAAAAGTAATTCTTTTTGCCACTTAAGGGAATATTCCTGCGAGTCACCTTCCTTAAGATGTCTCGTTATGGTATCATGGCAAATCAACTCCTCGCTACGTTGACAACCGTTCACCACCTTCTTAAGTGTGGAATTGTGTCTACGTAGTGAACCTTCGTCATCTGTTACACTTCATCCCTCGGGATGTATGTTTCATGTCTCAGCTCGAGAAATGTTCAACGTCTCATTCCATGAGTTGATCGTAAGTTGTCCGATCTTCGAGAAGATCGATCCTTCCAGAGTTTTCCTTTTCCTCTCGTTGTCATGATAGCTGGAGTTCTCAGAGCAAGATGTCGAGACAAAGATGGTGACCGAATCAACGTTCTTATGAAGTGCAATTTGAATCGTAAAGTTTGTGTTGATCTTGTGCCCCCTCTATCTTCTTACCTCACGTCTTGAATCTCGGGACGAGATTCTTGTTTAGTGGGGGTGAGTTGTCACAGCCCTAGAATTTTCTTGTTATTACTTGCATTAAGGCATTCATGTCATCATGTTTAAATTTCTCGGAAAGTTGAAATGGGGATGACAAACCCTAGCACCAAAATTAAATCAAAAGGGTCAACCATAAGTCTTTTCAATAAACCCAAAATGCCTTTAAAAAATGTTCATCATTTTTAGAAAAGGTTAAAACCTCTGACAAAAATGATGCACATGTTTCAAGGTCATTCATGGATTTTTGAATTAAATTATACCATATTTTAATTTGAGCATTTAAACACTATAAATAATTTAAATGCTCAAATAATGCTGAATTTAAATGTGGGCCACTGGAATAATCCATAGAGTGTCCACAAATTATTGCAGCATTTTACAAAATGCTTTAGTATTTTTACTAAAGCCAAAACAGTTACAGAAAAATAGAAAACAGAAAAAAAAGACAGAGAAAGGAAACCTACCTGGCCTCACCTGTCGCAGCCCAGCTGGCCAGCCCACCTGGCCGGCCCAGCCTACTAGCCTCTGCCAGTCATCACCGACCTCCCGCCAGAGGATGGCAGGTGGCGTGGCCGCCCAGCCAGTACGCCTCCGCCACCTCCCGCTTGCACCAGGCTTCGGGCGCCTCAGCACGCCGACACGCACCCCCCCTGGAACCCTCTTACTCTCCCCGAGCTCCTCTCCTCCCCTGTCTCTCTCGCATGCAACCACCGAGCGTTGTCGTCGCTGCCGACGAACACCACCACGGCCATCGCCTCTCCCTCGCCTCTCCGTGCTGTCCAGAGGCTCCGCCTCGACGCCACGGAGCCCCAAGATGAAGCACGCCACGGACGCCCAAGCGACGCGCCATCATCCTCATCTTCGCCGCCGGCCGCCGGAGATCCCTCTCGCCGCCCCGCTCGCTCCGGTGCTTCCCCGAGCACGCCAAGGCCATCTCTGCACCCTCTGTGAGCTCCGCCATTGTTTCCCCCTTTCCCCGTACTCAACCTCCCTTTCGAGCCGCCGTTCGTAACGAGCCCGAGAGCTCTTCGCCGCCGGTCATGTCGCCGCCATGGATACGGCTGCTGGAGCTCGCACTCGAGCACACCACTGCGCTCAGTGCCTCCCCACGAGCCCGCAGCACGCCCCAGCTCGCTTTCCCGTGCCCCCTAGCTCTCACTCGCATCTCGCCCGAACTCCGGCCGCCGCCTTGGAGCTCGCCATCACCGGCTCCGTCCACTATAGGTCCGGCCGCCACCACCTCTCGAGCCGCGCCAGCGAGAGCTCTCCAACGAGCCCAAGAACAGCCTCACACGTGCCCTGTGGGTGTTTTCCGAGCCGCGCCGCCGTCTCGGGGCTCGCCGGCGTCGAGTCGCCGGTGGGTTTGACCCCGCTGACCATTAACCGGGTTGACCCAGTTCGATCTACCCTGGGTCGCTGACAAGTGGGCCCTGGCCCCTACTAATTCTAGTTTAGTTCTAAACTAAGCTTAATTAGCTCCACTGACACTTTTAGTTAGTATTAGGTTAGTGTTAATTAACTTTGGTTAGTTAGTTAGTCACGGACCAAAGGACCCCACTGGTCGATTTGACTCGACGGCGCTGTTGACTCTTTGAGGTCAAGATGACCTAATCTTGACGATGAAGTCATTTTCTGGAATATTCTTATTCAGGAAATTCCATAAAATGCACAAAACTTCAAAAATTCATAGAAAATAATCTATACCTCAGATGGAAATAAATTATATATGAAAAATGATCAGAAATATCCAATCTACCCATCTGTACCACTTTCATGCATGTTAGATCGACTTATGGCTACTGTTTTGTAACATCCCAAATTTTCAATTTGGAATGTTATACATTAGGTCATCATGCATATCATATTTTTCTCGCATTTTCCGATCCTAGAAAATTTCACGCAACTCAAGGACCCTCGGAGAGAGTTGGAGATTTCATTATTTTCAGATTTGGGATTTCTCAAATTTTGAAAATAGGATCATTTGGATTTATTTATTTATCTTCAAAAGTTTTTCCGATACAAAAATTTAAGAGAGGGAATAATATGACTTTCCCAACATTTAGGAAAAATGAAGATATTATAAATAAATCAAATTTTGGTTTTGAAGTTTTATTTGCTTTAGGCAAAAATGAGCATTTTAAAAAAATATGCATATTTGCCCGTTTTTTTAAGTTCATTTTGTTCGACTCATTTTTAGGAGTCGGGGAAAATTAATTTTATTAAATTCGGAGTTCGTTTGGTTTTATTTTAAAATCGTTTAGTTTTGTTTAAAAAAAACTACCGCCCCCGGGCCAAGGCCCAGCTGCCCACCAGCCGCCCTGCCCACCTCCCTTTCCTCACATGTCTCCCGCCGCCCTTGCCGCTCCCTTGCCAGTGTGTCGGCTGGGACACGAGGCCGCCACGCCTCCTGCCCCTTCCCAAGGCACCCTCCTTTTATACCCCTGGACCCCCCTCCTCTCCTCATCCCTTGCCGCCAGACCAGACCGCCGCCACCACCCTTGACCGCTTGCCGTCTTCGCCGTCGCCGAGCCCCACGCCGCCCGCCCGCCCCTCGCCGCCCCTCCCGACCCCGGGCCGCCCCCCCCTCCGGAGCCCACGAGCCTCGCTGAGGTAGCACCTCGCCGCCCGATCCGGTTTCTTTAGAAAACCCGATCCGTTTTTTTTGCGATGTTCGTTTTTTTCAAAACCCTAGATGGTTTTTTTTTTTTTCGGTTTTCTTATTTAATGAGCGTTCACCGAACCGTTCGTTTCAATGAACGTGTTCGTTGGATTAGTTCTGTTAACGAGCGTCCGTTATTTAATCCGTTCGTCGTTTTCTTTTAATCGGATTTAATCCGTTATTTTTTGATTCGATTTCGATCCGATTTTGAAATCTGTTTATTTTCTCGCTCGTTTATCGAATCAGTGATTCAAGCGCTGGAGTTTCAGTTCTGAAACCGCCGTTCCGACTAACCTACTTACACAAAGTTTAGCTACTGTGAAATTTTGACCTAGTTTCAGATTGCTAAACCGAGTCGTTCTCTCTCGAGTTTCTACTTTCGATGCCTTATTTGATTCGATTCTTTTGCAACCAGGGTTCTTAAGTTGAACTCTCTGGTTAGATCTTTTATTCGAGTTTTCCTGTGCATTAGATGAGTACTTATTGTATGCTTGTTGTTTGTCTGCGTTAGATCACCGGAGTCGCCGCTTGTTACTTGAATCTCTAGGTCTCGGATCATCGGCAAGGCAAGTAACACTTGATCATACCTTTTCTACTACCCAGTTTTATGCATTAGATCAACTCTCAAACACTTGCATGTTTAGGATCTAATTAAATTGTGGGTTGGGAAGTAGATTGAGGTAGTACCTATTACTGTTTTACTTATGAAACCTTGGGAGTTACTTCTCGTTTGCTTATTATACCATGCTATGCTAGTAGACGTGGATTGGGTGAGTGAATATCCATGACAGATGTGAGATTGTTAATTAATGGTTTATTTAAGGTGGCAACCAAACACACATCTGGGTGGATTGAGGCACCTGGTTTCCATCAGGACTTGCCTGTATTTCTTGGACCGCCACCCGGGCTCTAAGGGATCATAAGATTTTTCAAGCTGGAAACTTCCGTTTGCAGCCACAAGCCAATTATGGGCTCTGGCGTAGTTGACTAAGTTGTGCGAACTCTTACGGGTAGGCTAGCTGATGTAGGGGATGTAGGTTGGTACGGTCTACCCACATGTAAGGTGCTAAGCGCTTCGAAAGACTATGTCTCGGTCATCCGTTTCTCAAACACCATGAGTCGAGAACCAAGCGGAGGCGATCGAGTCTTGTGGGGAAAAGTCGCAAACCTCTGCAGAGTGTATAAACTAATCATGATTAGCCGTGTCCCGGTTATGGGCGTTTTGAATATCCGGTAATTGAATATCATGTGAATCTCAACATGTTACTTCTAATAAATGTTATTGGGATTTTGATGAGTACTTTTAATTGGGATTGAGGATGGTGTCAACCATTCTCAATGTTTAACAACCACCATGATAGTTAAATAAAATTATTCCTTTGTTGTAGGGAAAAACTAGCTTTATGCAAAAATGTAACCGTAGAGCCTTACCACCAGCCATATATGCATGTAGTATAGGCTTATTTCCTTCATTGCTCTTTATGTGTTACATTGCCAAGATATTCCATGTCTTGACCCGTTTTGGGCTGCAACTTTCACGTTCTATGCACTTTTCGAACGACAGTAAGGTGTTAGGTCGTGGTTCTATACTCAGTGATGCCGATGGAGTTGATGGACTCACTTATCTTCCAAGCCTTCCGCTGTTATTATTAGTTGGCCTTAAGCCATATTATTGTAATAAGTTCCCTTGTGGACAACGATGTAATAAGTGTGTGATTGCTACTCTGCTATAAATCCTTCGAAGTACTGTGTGGTGTCAGCATTACTGATCCAGGGATGACACTGAGCACAGAGACTTGATCCATTCGGGTCTGGTCGCTACAGAGAATGGTATCAGAGCACACGCTGACTGTAGGACACGACCACTAAGTTAAAGCCATAGATCACTACTCTCTTCCCATTTTCTAACTCCTCATCTTTTCTACTCTTTAGGATGACGGACGTGAAGATCAAGTACACCCAACCAGATGAAGGCACACCTTTTGGATTTCACTTGAAGGAAGTCACCAAGTACCTGAACATTGGACTACCTAGCTTCACCGGAACTTTCAATGCCACTCTGCCTGAAGAGGAGTGCTGGAAGATTCAAGTTCACGTTCCAGGAAGGACATTCGCCCCAATCACCAAGCCTATAGATAGTGTTTTCAGTGCACCAACTTGGAGCCTGGGAAAGAGCATGGCAGCTCACATCACCATGGGACGCATTGGAGAAGTTTATCAAGAAGACCTCAAGGACACTATCTACCAGATTTGCGGACGCCGAGATGACAAATGGGACATAGTTAGCACCAAGAAGGATAGGTCCATTGCAGCATTCATCCAGGAGTTAAATCAGCACATTCGACGCCAGGAGAACCAAATGTGCAATGATATGTTGGAGTTGCAGAATGCAAAGGGAAGGATCATCAAACTTGAAGGAGAACTAAAGACTATGCGCAAGGACTACATGGACGAGATCGTAGCTCTAGCAAGACACAATAACGATCTTAAGTACGAGATCGAAGAACTCAAGAAGAAGTTGGCGCTCAGGAATGAAGACCAGTATGTCGGATGCTCAAGCGACTACATCAACATCGACGACACCGATTCGGATCCAAGTGAACCCGACTTTGAAGACGAAGCTGGAGCAGACATCATGGAGTCTTCCACCGGTTCAAATTAGTAGAAGTCCTCCACATATTAGTAGTATTCCCTCCATGTAAACATTATAGTACACTCACTTTTGCGATAGTTAGATCGTTGTAAGCCCTTGTTTGATTGAATGAAGTGATTTTGTGTGCATTTGCTCATGTGCATTTGGGTAGTGATTCCCCTTAGACCTCAATCTATTCTAAATTCTCGTCTTTTCTAAACCCATCAGATGCCTCCGAGACGCGACCCCGGATTCGTTTTCCCGCCAGAGATCACCCAACTGATTCAACAGCAGAATACCCTGATTCAAACATTGGTGCAGAACCAGGGCAACAACAACAACAACAACAACAACAACCCACCGCCACCACCACCACCTGCGGATCACCTGACTCGTTTCCTTAGACTGAATCCGCCGGTGTATTCCAGTAGCACCGAGCCGATTGTGGCAGATGATTGGCTCCGCAAGATAGGAAGGGAGTTGACCACTGCAGGATGCACAGATGGTGAAAGAGTGAAGTTTGCAGCACATCAGCTTGAAGGACCCGCAGCAGCATGGTGGGAGAATTTTACAGCCACTTATCCGTGAACACCGCCACATGGGACCAGTTTGAAGAAGCTTTTCGACTTTGCTCATGTTTCAAAGAGGAGCCATGGCCATGAAGAAGCGTGAGTTTCGCAACTTCGCCAAGGAGGAAGGACTGTTGGCGATCGTGGATGACTTTAGTAAATTAGCACGTTATGCCCCGGATGAGCGTTACTCTGACGCTGCTAAGCAGAGAAGTTTCTAGAAGGACTGAATGATGAGTTCACATGCCGTTGATGGTAGCAAGTTTCAACAACTACCAGGAGTTGGTAGACCGAGCCCTCATGATTGAAGGAAGCAAGAAGAATTGAGAACCATAAGCGGAAGTATGGACAGGGAAGTATAACTCGAGCCAATGAAGCCTCGTTATACCCTAAATCAGAATTCAGTTTCAGATACCCATGGAGGAGGTAATTCGCATAACCATAATGGCACTAAGAACGGGAACGGGAATGGAGGAAGAAATGGACAGAACCGCACCAACCCGTCAACACCATCCAAGGTAGACCTGAGTCACATTACTTGCTTTAAGTGCCGCAAGATCGGGCATTATGCAAATGACTATGCCCGTAGGCGAATGGAAATGGCAATGGAAGCTCGAAAGAAGCCCAACCCTTTCAACAGGGGACGGGTGAACCACATTGATGTGGAGGAGGTTGAAGATCAGCCCGATCAAGAATCGGTAAGTTTTGGTTAAGTCATTTATGCAGTTGTTCTTTTCGATCTTGGTGCATCGCATTCATACATATCAAGGGATTTGTGGATAAGTACAAGTTACCGACCCAAGCCCTTAGGTCACCCATGCTAGTAACCTCACCCGGAGCAGAGTACATGGCTTGTAAATGGTGTGATCGACTGCCATTAAGGATTGGACACTATGTTTTCCCCTCAGACCTGATAGTTCTGGAATCCCAAGGATTGGATGTGATATTAGGAATGGATTGGTTATCAAGGTATGGAGGGAACATAGATTGCTCCACTAAGTCGATTTTGCTCACCACACCAGAAGGAAGAAGGATCAAGTATGTATCACAGCACGAGCCGAGGAGAGCACAAGTAAACTGCTTATCAGGAGTGGTGCAGGAAGAAGTACCACTGGTGAAGGATTTTCCTGATGTATTTCCGGAAGAGTTGCCAGGAATGCCACCGGATAGAGACATTGAGTTTTTGATCGAATGTTGCTGAACAGGCCCGATATCGAAGCGACCGTCTGACAGATGCCCGCATGGATTTGGCGGAAATCAAGAAGCAGATTAAGGAACTATTGGATAAAGGTTTTATTCGCCCAAGTTCTTCTCCTTGGGGATCACCCGTATTGTTAGTGGAGAAGAAGGATGGATCGTTAAGAATGGTTGTTGATTATCGTGGATTGAATGAAGAAAAAATCAAGAACAAGTACCCACTACCTATGATAAATGATCTGTTTGATCGCTTGCAAGGAGCTAAGGTGTTTTCCAAGATCGATTTGCGATCAGGGTACCATCAATTGAAGATTCGGGAGCAAGACATACCCAAGATAGCGTTTACCACGAGATATGGACTGTATGAGTATACCGTTATGTCATTTGGACTGACTAACGCACCAGCCTATTTCATGAACCTGATGAACAAAGTGTTTATGGAGTTTTTGGATAAGTTCGTCGTGGTGTTCATTGATGACATTTTGATTTTCTCAAAGAATGAAGAGGAACACAAGGAACATTTGCGATTGGTTTTGGAGAAACTGAGGGAACACCAGTTGTATGCCAAGTTCAGCAAGTGTGAGTTTTGGCTAAAGGAAGTTGGATTTCTCGGACATGTTATATCCGGAGAAGGAATAGCAGTTGACCCCACAAAGGTTGAGACCGTAACCAAATGGGAAGCACCCACGACAGTTGGAGAGATTCGGAGTTTCCTTGGACTCGCAGGATACTACCGAAGATTCATTGAGAATTTCTCAAGAATTGCAAAGCCTATGACTGAATTGTTGAAGAAGGAAAACAAATTCATATGGACCGAGGACTGTGAGGCAAGTTTTCAGGAGTTGAAGAAAATATTGGTTACCTCACCAGTTTTGATATTGCCAGATCAGACCAAGGATTATGAGGTGTATTGCGACGCTTCACGTCGAGGACTTGGAGCAGTGCTTATGCAGGAAGGAAGAGTTGTTTCGTACGCTTCACGACAACTTAAGCCCCATGAGTTGAATTATGCCACACATGATTTGGAGTTAGTCAGTGTGCATGCCTTGAAGACATGGAGACATTTCTCATTGGAAATCATTGTGAAGTATACACGGATCACAAGAGTTTGAAGTACATCTTCACACAAAAGGAATTGAATCTCAGACAAAGGAGATGGTTAGAGCTTATCAAGGATTATGATATGAGATTGCATTATCACCGCGGAAAGGCTAATGTCGTAGCAGACACATTGAGCCGTAAGAGCCACGTCAATACCCTAGTGATGGGAGGGATACCCAATGAGTTAGTCGAGGACCTTCGAGAGCTATGTTTGGAAATAGTTCCGAGAGGCTATGTAGCAGCATTGGAGATTCAATCGACAATCGATGGAAAAATCGAGAAGCCCAAAAGGCGATAAGGAAGTTGCCTCTATAAAGGAGAAAATGAGCAAAGGAAAAGCTAAAGGATTTCGTGAGGATGAGCACGATACCCTATGGTTTGAAGACCGTGTTTATGTGCCCAATGACCTAGAGATCAGGAAGTTGATTTTACAAGAAGCCCATGATTCACCCTATTCGATTCACCGAAATACCAAGATGTATTTGGATTTGAAAAATACTTTCGTGGACGGAATGAAGAAGGATATTGCAGAGTATGTAGCAGTTTGCGACGTATGTCAGAAAGTAAAGGCAGAGCATCAGAAGCCAGCAGGATTGTTACAACCATTGCCGATACCCGAATGGAAGTGGGATAAACTAGGCATGGATTTCATCACAGGTTTGCCAAAGACCCGTTCAGGATATGACTCGATTTGGGTCATAGTCGACCGTTTGACGAAGGTAGCTCATTTCATTCCAGTCAAGACTACCTATAGCAGTGCTAAGTTGGCAAAGATATACATGACCAGAATTGTGTGTTTACACGGAGTTCCGAGGAGCATCGTATCGGATAGAGGAACCCAATTTACCTCAAAATTTTGGAACCAGTTGCACGAAACATTGGGAACCCGATTGGAATTCAGTACAGCTTTCCACCCACAGACCGATGGACAGACCGAGAGAGTCAATCAAATTTTGGAGGATATGCTGAGAGCTTGTGCACTAGATTACGGATCTAGTTGGGATGATAATTTGCCGTATGCAGAATTTTCCTACAACAACAGTTACCAAACCAGCTTGAAGATGGCACCTTTTGAGGCTCGTATGGAAGAAGGTGTAGGACACCGTTGTCATGGGACTAAACCGAGATCGTCGATTGTTTGGACCAGATTTGATTAAGGAGTCGAACAGAAGGTTAAGTTGATTCGAGACAGGCTCAAGGTAGCCCACCGGCACAAAAGAGCTATGCCGATTCAAAGCGCCAGCGATTGAGTATGAAGTTGGAGACAGAGTATATCTTAGAGTATCCCCGCTTGAGGAGTTAAGCGTTTTGGAGTTAAAGGAAAGTTAGCCCCACGTTTCGTTGGACCATATAAGATTTTGCAACGCATGGGAGAAGTTGCTTATAAGTTGGAATTGCGGAAGGACTGTCAGAGTTCATGATGTATTCCACGTTTCTCGCTTGAAGAAATGTCACCACGAGATAACAGAGGTACCGTTAAGAGACACAAGCCACCGAAGCAATTCAGTTGAAGATTGACTTAACATATGAGGAAAACCGGTTAAGATTCTCGATTATGCTAGCAGAGTTACCCGCAGCAAGGTTATCAAGTTTTGCAAAGTTCAATTGGAGCCACCACACCAAGATGAAGCCACCGGGAAAGAGAGGAAGTTTTACTTAAGGACCACCTCACCTATTTTCTAGCCAACCCGAATCTCGAGGGCGAGATTCATCTTAAGAGGTAGGTTTGTAACATCCCAAATTTTCAATTTGGAATGTTATACATTAGGTCATCATGCATATCATATTTTCTCGCATTTTCCGATCCTAGAAAATTTCACGCAACTCAAGGACCCTCGGAGAGAGTTGGAATTTCATTATTTTCAGATTTGGGATTTCTCAAATTTTGAAAATAGGATCATTAGATTTATTTATTTATCTTCAAAAGTTTTCCGATACAAAAATTTAAGAGAGGAATAATATGACTTTCCCAACATTTAGGAAAATGAAGATATTATAAATAAATCAAATTTTGGTTTTGAAGTTTTATTTGCTTTAGGCAAAATGAGCATTTAAAAAAATATGCATATTTGCCTGCTTTTTTAGTTCATTTTGTTCGACTCATTTTAGGAGTCGGGAAAATTAATTTTATTAAATTAGAGTTCGTTTGGTTTTATTTTAAAATCGTTTAGTTTTGTTTTTAAAAAAACGTGCCGCCCAAGGCCAAGGCCCACTGGCCAGCCCAGCCGCCCGGCCCACCTCCCTCTCCTCCTGCTGGTCTCCGCCGCAAGCCGCCGCCCCGCCGCCGTGTCCGGCTCGGACACGAGGCCGCCGCCGCCCTTGCCCCTTCCCCAAGGCACCCCCTCCTTTTATACCCCGCCGGACCCCCCTCCTCTCCTCATCCCGCCGCCGCCCGCACCCGACCCGAGCCGCCGCCAGACCTGGCCTGAGCCGCCGCCGTCTTCATTGCCGTCGCGGAGCCCCACGCCGCCCCCCTCGCCCTCGCCCTCCCGACCCGCAGGATCCCCGAGCCCCGCCAGAGCCTCGCGGAGGTAGCACCTCGCCGCCCGATCCGGTTTTCTTTAGAAAACCCGATCCGGTTTTTTTTTGATGTTCGGTTTTTTCAAAACCCTAGATGGTTTTTATTTTTTTCGGTTTTCTTATTTAATGAACGTTCACCGAACCGTTCGTTTCAATGAACGTGTTCGTTGGATTAGTTCTGATAACTGACGTCCGTTATTTAATCCGTTCGTCGTTTTCTTTTAATCGGATTTAATCCGTTATTTTTCCGATTCGATTTACGATCCGATTTTCAAATCTGTTTATTTTCTCGCTCGTTTATCGAATCAGGTGATTCAAGCGCTGGAGTTTCATTACTGAAACCGCCGTTCGACTAACCTACTTACACAAAGTTTTGCTACTGTGAAATTTTGACCTAGTTTCAGATTGCTAAACCGAGTCATTCTCTCTCGAGTTTCTACTTTCGATGCCTTATTTGATTCGATTCTTTTGCAACCAGGGTTCTTAAGTTGAACTCTCTGGTTAGATCTTTTATTCGAGTTTTCCTGTGCATTAGATGAGTACTTATTGTATGCTTGTTGTTTGTCTGCGTAGATCACCCGAGTCGCCGCTTGTTACTTGAATCTCTAGGTCTCGCGGATCATCGACAAGGCAAGTAACACTTGATCATACCTTTTCTACTACCCAGTTTTATGCATTAGATCAACTCTCAAACACTTGCATGTTTAGGATCTAATTAAATTGTGGGTTGGGAAGTAGATTGAGGTAGTACCTATTACTGTTTTACTTATGAAACCTTGGGAGTTACTTCTCGTTTGCTTATTATACCATGCTATGCTAGTAGGCGTGGATTGGGTGAGTGAATATCCATGACAGATGTGAGATTGTTAATTAATGGTTTATTTAAGGTGGCAACCAAACACACATCTGGGTGGATTGAGGCACTGGTTTCCATCAGACTTGCTGTATTTCTTCGGACCGCCACCCGTGCTCTAAGGGATCATAAGATTTTTCAAGCTGGAAACTTCCGTTTGCAGCCACAAGCCAATTATGGGCTCTGGCGTAGTTGACTAAGTTGTGCGAACTCTTACGGGTAGGCTAGCTGATGTAGGGGATGTAGGTTGGTACGGTCTACCCACATGTAAGGTGCTAGCGCTTCTGAAAGACTATGTCTCGGTCATCCGTTTCTCAAACACCATGTGGTCACGAGAACCAAGCGGAGGCGATCGAGTCTTGTGGGGAAAAGTCATAAACCTCTGCAGAGTGTATAAACTAATCATGATTAGCCGTGTCCCCGGTTATGGACGTTTTGAGTATCCGGTAATTGAATATCATGTGAATCTCAACATGTTACTTCTAATAAATGTTATTGGGATTTTGATGAGTACTTTTAATTGGGATTGAGGATGGTGTCAACCATTCTCAATGTTTAACAACCACCATGATAGTTAAATAAAATTATTCCTTTGTTGTAGGGAAAAACTAGCTTTATGCAAAAATGTAACCGTAGAGCCTTACCACCAGCCATATATGCATGTAGTATAGGCTTATTTCCTTCATTGCTCTTTATGTGTTACATTGCGGCATATTCCATGTGTTGACCCGTTTTGGCTGCAACTTTCATGTTGCGAGACTTTTCGATTGACGAGTAAGGTGTTAGGTCGTGGTTCTATACTCAGTGATGCCGATGGAGTTGATGGACTCACTTATCTTCCAAGCCTTCCGCTGTTATTATTAGTTGGCCTTAAGCCATATTATTGTAATAAGTTCCCTTGTGGACAACGATGTAATAAGTGTGTGATTGCTACTCTGCTATAAATCCTTCGAAGTACTGTGTGGTGTCAGCATTACTGATCCAGGGATGACACTGAGCACAGAGACTTGATCCATTAGGACCTAGGGTTCAAACCAACTACATTTAACATGTTGCTAGTTGCATTAGCTCAAAACACATTCATATTTCCATGTCATAGCATGCATCGTATTGTGCATTGCAGTGATCGTGTTTCTTCTCTATTTGCCGGTGTTGTTCCCCGCCCCGGTAGGCGTTGTACCGACGTTGTGATCATTGAAACCGATGAAGACTCAATGCTATCTTCAGAAGTGCCAGGCAAGCAAAACCCCCTTGTTCATTCCGATACAATCCCACTCTCTCGCTCCTGCTCTCTTTTACTGCATTAGGACAAAAATGATTCGTCTGTTACTTGCTGCGGTAGTTGAAACCCTTTATCCTCTCCATGACCTGTCATTACCACAGTAAATAGATGAAACCCACTAGCATGAGTAGGAGTTGTTTGAGCCCTGATGTGCCTACTCATTCATGCTTGTTTGTCGTGCCTGCTAATGCTTAGAGTTGTGTTAGGTCTGATTCATCGGGGATGAATCGGAGGTGTGTAAACATGTCCTACTGTTGAGAGCTAAGTGTGTGAACACGATTTGGTAAAGGTAGCGGTGAGAGGCCATGTAGGAGTACATGGTGGGTTGTCTCATTGCAGCCGTCCTCAGGAACTGAGTTATGTGTTTGTGATCCATGAAACAGTTACTACCACGCATTGGGCCCGAAACCAATGTACCCTCTCGACTTATTAACTGCCCTTGCCCTCTGTCCAGGAGTTGCAACTAGTTTCTGGTGTTTGTAGGATATGTGTTGGAGGCCGTGCGTAGCGCTGAACCTAGGGGTGGGCTATGATGCGGTAGATACACCATGGCCCGGTGTACCGAGCACCCGTTTGGTGTCTCGGGAACCCTGCACACATCGTTTGGGGCTGTGAGCGAAACTCCGGCCGGATCTCCTCGAGGATGGAACCCGAATAGGCGATAAACCTCGACTAGAGACTTGTGTGGTTAATCAGGTCGTGGCTGACTCCCTCGCCAGGCTTCCGCTTGAAGGTTGCCGAGATACACGACGTGTACTTGGTGGTAAGTGGCGAGAGCGTGTGTGAAGAAGTACACCCTTGCAGGGTTATAAGTGATCTATTTGAATAGCCGTGTCCGCGGTAAAGGACTTCTGGGTTGCCTATAACGGTTCATAGACAAGTGAAAGTGGATACTCTAAAATGCGCAAGATAAGCGAGAGTGCTATGGATGGCGTTCTCGTAGGAAGACGGAATCGAATCCATAGTGGTGTATTGATTGGTGAATATGTGGACTCGTGTGCGCCACCTCAAAAGAGTTACTTGCAGTTGTAGTTCAGGATAGCCACCGAGTCAAAGTTGGCTTGCTGCAGTCAAACTCCACCACCCCCTTTGTTGATAATGATGCATATGTAGTTAGTTCTGATGTAAGTCTTGCTGAGTACATTGTACTCACATTTGCTTATTTTATGTTTTGCAGAGAGACGTCAGTCTCGCTAGTAGTTCCGCATGGACTTCGACGTTTAGCTTGTTACCTCAACTACGATCTTGTGCCCTCGGCAGGATCTGGTAGATAGTCGCTTCTCGGCCTTTTCATTTATAGTTATGCGTACTCGGACATGTTAAGCTTCTGCATGTGTTTGACTTGTATGCTCAATGCTAGGTCGAGACCCATGTTTGTAATATCTCGCTCCTCGGGCCTAATGAATAAATACTTTGAGTCGTAGAGTTATGTTATGATGCCATGTTGTATTTACACATATCGAGCATATTGTTTGTATGTTTCAAATGCTTGGTATGTGTGGGATCCGACAATCTAGTTGTTTATCCTTGGGAGCCTCTCTTATGGGGGAAATGTTGTCTAGTGCTTCCTTGAGCCATAGTAGTCCGCTACAGCCCGTTTCACCGGATTCGCTGCTAGTACTCTTACCGCCAGACACTTGATCTGGCCGGCATGTGTTTCACTTCGTTCTCGTATGCATCCCTTCGGGAAATGTCACGTCGTGACATCCGGAGTCCTGCCTAGCTCACTACAGCCGGGTTCCTGAGTCTTGTTAGCCAGGCTACAGCCCAGATTCACACGCTGGCGACCGACATGCTCGGTTGATTCATGTATGCCTATCCCCATGGGTTAGTGCGCTTTGGGTTCACGACTAGCCATGTCGGCCTGGGTTCTCTGTCATATGGATGCTAGCGACACTATCATATACGTGAGCCAAAAGGCGCAAACGGTCCCGGGCCATGGTAAGGCGACACCCGTGGGAATACTGTGCTTGAGGCCGCAAAGTGATATAAGGTGTTACCGACTAGATCGATGTGACTTGGAATCGGGGTCCTGACAGCTTGAACGGAATAGGCGATGGAAACAAGGCCTGGCCTACCACACAACGGAGGAAACGGACCTCCTACGTTCGGAACAGGGTCCTGTTGATCGGGAGGGGTGTGGCGTACCACAAAACGGAGGAAACGGACCTCCTACGGTCGAAACGGGGGTCCTATTGATCGGGAGAGGTGTGGCATACCGCAAAACGGAGGAAACAGACCTCCTACGGTCGAAACGGGGGTCCTGTTGATCGGGAGGGTGTGGCGTGCATAAAAACGGACGAAATGGACTTGTGTTGGAGCGCGGACAGGTCAAACGGGGTCCTGTTCATCGGGAGGGTGTGGCGTAGCAAAAGCGGACTCCACGGATACTGTTTCATCTCCACCGTCGACCTCCTCCGGCCTCCACGGGCTACCGTCGACCTCCTCCAGCCTCCACGGCTCTTGTTCATCCAGCCTCCACCGCGCGCTACTCCATCGGCTCTGCTCAACCACCCCTCCACGGGCACCCTCCACCGCTCTCTGCTCATCCAGCCCTCCACACCACGGGTCCTGTTCAACCACCCTCCACGGCACCCTCCACCGCTCATGCTCATCCAGCCTCCACCACACCACGGGTCCTGTTCATCTAGAGGCAACGCCACCGCCACGGTTCATCCACCCCCCAACGCCACTTTCATCCTCGAGGCAGCATCGATCGGCTTCGATTAGCAGCAGAGCGAAGAATCGCCGATCGGGTTCGATTAACAGCCATCGATCGATCGCCGGGTTTAGTAACGCGTAGTTCGGTTCTGTCCTCGCCGGGTTCAGTTTGAGCCCAACGCCTCGCTTCGGGTTCGATTAGAGCCAACGCCTACGCACACATGCGCATACGTGTCGAGAAAGCGCGATCACTCGCCCCGACCTCCCACCGTAACCGGCAGCTCCCCGAAATTTTCCTCCCCCTCGCTTCTACCACGGTTTTTTCCATCATGGACGGCCCAAAGAATGTCATGCACCTGCGTCTCCGGCCCGCCCAGGACGAAAAGCCCATTTTATGTCATGATTTTTTGTCATAGAAATAGGAGCCCGCCACATCTATGATGATACCGGGTTTTGTCACAATTATCGTCATAGAAGTGTCATATGTATGACATAATTTTTTTTGTTTGGCCCAAAATGTCACGGATGTGTCTTTTTTTGTAGTCTTTGAGTGCCGAAGCGCTGCTGCTGCGTGCGTGTTTCGCTTCCCGACTGCCTAAGCTTGCCAAACTTCGCCACAATCTTCGTCCAAACCCTCTTAACTGTAGCGACCCGACCTCGGACGGTCAAGCCTCTGTGTTACTGTGCCATCCCTGGATCAGTATGCTGGCACACACAGTACATCAATGTATATATCAAAGTGCAATCACATGTATAAATAACGAAATGATATATATACCTCATAATAATCAGCGGAAACAAATAATCGGTGTGGAGTCCCATCAACGCCATCGGCAGGTTGAGTGTAGACCGTAACCCTGTATCGTAACTCTTACTCGTCTAGGAAAATCCTGCAACATGATACGTTGCAGCCGTGTAGGTCAAGACATTGAATGTACCGCAAGATCACAACATGAATAAACAGATGATAAAACTATACTATATGCAATATGGCTTTATGGCTCAGATTCGAGTTTTGTTTATGTAAAAGCTGATTTTATTTTGCCTACATCAAAGGAATAGAATGAAGTCTGTACTAAGGAGTTTTCTATCATGACATGGTTCCGCCAACCGATGTCTCATAACCCAAAATCATCATATGTGGCCCACAATTGTTATCAATCCGGTGTTGAGAGTTCCAAATAGATCCAAGTCCAGATGCTCAAATTGTCCGTAATCGGGACACGGCTAATCGATTAGGTTATAACCCTCTGCAGAGGTTTGTACACTTTACCCGCAAGATTCGATCCTCTTTTTACGTTCTCGCACTTCAGAGTGTTTGAGAACAAGATGACCAAACATGGTCTTCCAAAGAGTTCCTCGACCACCGTCCCGCACCCATCCAATCCTACCGTAGTTCTACATCCGCTAGCACCGTCCCAGCCAGAGTCACCACTAAGGTCAACCAAGCCGAGCCCATAATGACTTGCGGTTGCACAGTAAGCTTCCGGGCATGAAGTATTCTTCCGTCTCTTTGGGTCCAGGTGAAGCTTTCCAAAGATGTCATGGCGCTTCTCCATGCATCCCGCCAACCACTGGTTTCTCCAGGTGCCCACAACCATCCTTCACCCAATGAGTGTGTATTGAATTCTTGTCTCGAGTCTTGAAGTCTTGAGGTCTTGAAGATGCAGTCCTTGCAGATTCCATCATGGAGTTGTCGTCATTGACGTAGAGTCCTCCTTCTTCACACCACTCTCGAACACTCATACCAAACCCCGTCTACTACAGCGTAGCATTAGAATAAAATAACGTCCCGGGCTTGGTAACAGGGTGATGGGTTCCTACCTCATGCATACTACTCAACTACAAGAATTTCAATAACACTACTGAGGGGTGGTTGCAAAGGTGCCACTAAATGCAATAAAACATAGGTATGAAAACATGGTCAAAGTGAACTTGCCTTGTTGACGATCTTTGAAAACTAGGGTTTCGTAGTAGCAATCTTCGCACTCCGAAAATTCTACCGAGGCAAACAATAACTATAATAAGCACATAGCATAACATAACATAACAAAGTAACACACCAAAACCAACAAAGCAAAACCCAAAGGGAAAACTTAAAGAAAAAACAACTCAAAGTTTTCCTACTTCAAATAACAACAAAAATAGTTTTATATAACAAAATTTCTTAACATCATCTAATCATGGTTTTATGTTAACTAAACAGAAAATATTTCATTAAGCAACTAGGAGCAAAAAGAATTAAATAAAATCTATTATGAAACTCCCGAATAAGCAAAACAAGCTTTAATTCAAATCTGATCTAACTCAATTTTATAAATCCAAACATAGACAAATTATATATTTTGGAAACTACAAGAAAATTGTGATCTAACGCAAAATAATCAGCATCATTGGACTTCTAGATCAAAAGTTATAAGCTAAACAAGAACGGAACTAAATCTGTTACGGAAATAAATCTGAAAAACAAAACGGAGTTACATCAGACGTGAGGCAGAGATGGCAGGAAGGAGACAGCGATGTGGAGGCTGCTCGGCGAGGGGCGAGGTCGCCAGCAGGGTGGGGTGGCGGAGGAGGGGTCGGCGCTTGGGGAGGTGGCGCTGGGCGATGGGAGGTTCCAGGAGAGCTCTGTTGAGCGTTCTAGGCAGGAAAAGGAGGACGGTGGCGAGGAGGCTACGGGCAGGGAGGCGTGGTGATGGGAAAAATGGAGCGAGGAGAGGAGGGGTTTTATAGGCGGTCTCGGGAGGCGCTGGGATGGAAAGACGAGGGAGATCGGGAGGTGGAGATTTCCTATCTCCATGGACATGGAAAGCTTCAGAACGTGAGAGGAAACAGAGGAAGGAGATGATCTCTTGTTGGGCTAGAATAGGAAAGTGCTTAATGGGCCAGCAGGTTTTTCCTAATAAAACGATTCCATTCCTATTTTTAAAATTAGGAAACTAAAACAATAAAAAGGAAATCAAATCAATTCGAATAAAGAGTTTTATATACTAAAATTATCGAAACATAAAATGTAGATGATGAGCATTATTCCACGGCCAAAATAAAAACTTAAAAAATGTTTTTCAGAAAATCCCTAAAGGCTTTATTTCTTTTTGCAAATAATTTTAAATAAAAACTTTGGTTTTTCTTGGCTCAAATATTTTCAAAATGCCCCTGATTTTGGAGGGTCATTTTCCTCCGCTCTTTCTTGCTTGCAAGAATTTATTTTTTCGGGGTATTTCTCGGGGAAGAAAAATAGAGAAGCAAGTGCAAATATTTGAAAGAATTAAATTGCAAAACTCCGTTCAAATTCTTTATAGTTGAAGAAGTCATGTCATCTTCTCTCATTGATTTTAATAGGATGAATTTGAATTTACCGTAGAAGGGGAAAGTCATTTTATTCCCTCTCATTAAAAAGTTTTTGAAAAGGTTCAAATTTCACTCAAGTTTAATTCACTCAAGCAAACAAACAAACAATTCAATTAATTATATTAACATTCCAAAATTTAGAATTTTGGGATGTTACAAACCTACACTTAAAAATGAATCTAGTCCTCGAGATTCAAGAAACTAACAAGAAAAAGGTTAGGGGTTGGGGTCTCTAGCAAATGTTTTGGTCGAAGGTCGGGGTGCTACCACACTTAAAAACAAGGTCATGGTTCCAATAAACTCAGATATTTCCTCTGGATGGCTGACAATGTATGTCTCTTCACATATCTTACAATAGCTCCTTCATTAAAGCTCTTACATCGGAAGCATAGAGTTTTCCTCAAAAGCTTAGGTCGGTTCGTCAAGGTTGAAGTTCGTCCAGACCGGATCTTCTTAGCTGATGGGTCTGTGTCCATTCTAAACAACTATCGAAACACTCATGGTGGTCTACAATTTATGGTTTTCTCCTGCAGAAAACGGGTCAGGGCTGAACCTCACCGTATAACCTACATTTGGCAGCGGTTGCACTGTAATGGGGTTCCATCGTCCTACCATTTTATGGTTTTATGGCTTATCGCGTCGACACTCTTCTAAGTTTTTCAAGGCTCTCTGATTTTCCATCAACATATGATAGTTCATGATAGAAGTCTCCGGTATGGGGGCCAATCCATCCCGTACTTGAATCATTACCACATATGTAAATATCGAATCACGTGTTCTAACACTTGGGCATACTCACAAGCATTGCAGAATTTTCTCTTTTTCTCGGACTGGTTTCGAGTAAATCCATGGTTTCGCAAGCCAAACAAAACATCTATCGTTACTTCATCACTCTTAGGTTTTTATGTAATCTCCTATGAAACGTATGCTGATTGGACTGCTGATTTCTCCAATTTATTCCTTTATTAAGGTTATATCAGTTTCCTTTCAAAATCCACGGGCACGTGGGTTATGGCCCACTTCAACACTAGTGCAGCTTTAACTCATCCTTGGAGTAACTCTCTTGTTACACCTCCTTTAAATCCAGAGTACTGCTGTTTCTTCATACCATCATATCAAAAGCAAAATTTCAACTTATTTTGTCCAGCTTCCTTCTATGGACCGTCATGGATAACACATTTCTTTCTTCATTGATCCTGTGGTTTCTGAGTACTATGACCAAAATAAATGCACAAGTTTATCCATAACATCTCATTATTCTCATATCAATCTTTCATTACATCCTTAATCATTTTTCGTGAATCCAAATTCCAAAAGTTTATTACAAATGCTGCCACCCACATGGTTCGGTATGGTCGACATTACTTCCAACTTTATTCATTTTCCTCCTTGAGGATCCTTGATCCCATTGGAATTGGGCGACATGTGCCTTGAATTCTTGATCTTCTGTTTCATTGTGGTGGCCTTGAGCTTCACCTCCATCATCTCGAGATGCACTTCGCTTAGGTATTCCTGAGTATAACGGAGTCTTGCTTCTAGTATTTCTCGATCGACGTATGGCTTCCATGGCTGCTTCACGAACAGCATCGAAGAAAGTTGCTTGTGGCACACGTGAAATGAAAAATACTGCCCCATCATTTTGGGCAAACTCCTTTCAAATGGTGGAGGTGTACCTCCACATACCAAAGTTCCACTCCCTTATGCATGAAGGGTAGCCTTTGTAGACTGCATCTCCTTCAAGGTGAATATGCTTCATCATGTCCTTCAG
The DNA here is from genome assembly GCA_021605205.1 of Aegilops longissima. Taxonomy (NCBI): domain Eukaryota; kingdom Viridiplantae; phylum Streptophyta; class Magnoliopsida; order Poales; family Poaceae; genus Aegilops; species Aegilops longissima. The sequence continues at coordinate 488,681,733 of CM038676.1, read as the reverse complement.
GATCTTGGGTAATCATGATCACTTGTCGTGGTCATGATTGTTTCCGACCTTTAAGGAAAGACTCAGTAAAGGGTCGTCATCTGCAGTTAGAAACAGAAATGATGCTCGAATAAGGTACTTATCTCCTGGGCACACATTCATATCATCCAAACAGAACTTCAAACTCAATTTCCAATTTCCTGTTTATGCATCACAACTCACCTTCTTCCATGTTCATCAAGAATATTAATTTCCAAGATAAAATATGACAACTCCTTAAAGCTTTTCAGCATGTGACATTACAACTTTATTGAGTCATGAACTATTACAAACTCTGAGAAATCTATTACATAACTCAACTCATTGAGCTCATGAAAAGGAAATTGCTTTCTACTACTCTTATTATCCATATCAAAATTCCAACTACTCAACTCCAGCTTTCATCTTGTCGGGACATTTAATAGCATAATGTCCTGCCTCCTTGCAGCGAAAACAAATGACTTCCGACATGTCTCGGGGCTTCTTTGTGATTATGCGGGCTCCTTGGATTCTTGGCTTCTTTTCTGGACATTTACTAGCGTAATGACCTAAATCCTTGCACCTGTAACAAGTGATATGACTTAGGTCCTTCTCTGCAAAAGTTGCGTTGTTCTCGGGTTGCCTTCTTTTTCTCTTCCTGGATTTCTCTGTAATGATCAGGGTTTCTATCTCCCGGGGGTCAAACTTCACTTCTGCTATCGGGAAATATCCCAGATACTCTTTTCTTTCCTTGGTGCAATACTGCGAAAAATGTCCTTCTTCTCCACATGTATAGCAGGCATTGGAGTAAAATCTGTTGAGGCCTTCTCCATCAGGGTCTTCAACACTTTCAGTCATTACTGGTTCTTCTAGATCTTCCTTGAGGGCTTCTTTCATTCCATCTTCCTGGTTCGGAATAGTTTGTTGCACCGTGGAGTAAATGTGACACTGCACCGGGTAGTGGGTGGTTCCTTCACACAGGAAGCAAGTCACACAGCTAGTTGGGCATTCCTCACCGGGTGTTTCTCCTCACAATGAGGGCATCCATCTTTGTGTTCCTCCAGGTGTGTCCTATTTCTCATAAATCTTGCGACACAAGGTTTACTTCTTGGTGCATCATTGTGTTTCCGGATAAGACGTGATTTCAACAGGTCTTCTTGAATTCCTCCCAAGTTCTTGCTCCATTAAATCCTGTATGGCTTGATGCATGTTCCACCAGGTTGCAGCACTTTCGTAAAATCTTCAAGAGCGTATTGGACCTCATACTTCCTTGAAACCAAATTGCTCCCAAGTGGGTTTCCATGTTCTCATCCATAGCTCGCCTCGGGCTGAGTCTTGATCCAGAGAATATCAGTCAACTTCATTCATCATCTATGGGGTTCAAGGGTTTTAGGGTGAGATGAGAGAGAGGTGGGGAGGGATATACACACAATACAAACAATAGTTTTTGAAGAAACAGGTTTTATTTTGGGGCTGTCGGAAAACATCAAACAAATGACAGCTCACAAATCATCGCTTCTAACATAGGTGTATAACAGGGGTTTGGTCTTCTAAAGGTCTAATAATTCTTCAGATCCTTTCAAGTCTTCGGAGTCTTCAACTGTTCTAGCTTCTAATACATGGTGAAATCCTCTTTACTCTGAAGGGGCCATCAGTTCTCGATATCAAATCCTTCTTGGGCGTCTTGATTGATCCTCCGGGTGATCAAAGGATAAGGGTATATTTGTAAGTGCATCTAGTGCCCCTTAGTGATTTTGGTGTATTGAAGACTTATAGGTTAAGGGACTAATGTGTTTATGAGTGTACACAGGTCTATAAGTCTATGAGGAGTTTGATATTTACAGAGAAAGTCGATGAGTTCTAAAGTCTATGAAGTTCTTCGATCAAGACTTTGATATTCGAAGACTTTCTCAAGACTTTGAAAGTGAAGAAATTGGTGTGACCTTGAAGACTTGGTATTCATTTGAGGAACATGAAGCGTGAAGACTTTTGTTTTCGTAGTTTCGCTTTCTTTCTTGAGTCATAGGAAACACCGCATCGTTAAAGGGGTCGAGGAAATACTAAGGAAAAATTTCCATGTGATGCTCAACTCAAAATCCTACACCTACCAATCCCTTCGAGTGAAGCCTTTGAAATCTCATACAGCTTCACCAATTTCTTCAAAGGATGAGACGAAGTTCTTCCGTCACGAGGAATTTGTTCTCGACCGAGGAGTTAGGAATTCGCCAAAGGCGGATTGCCTACACAAGGAGGAACATGATAGCCCCGAGGAATTTGAGAATCAAATTTCCGATCGCTGTTGTGCTTGCGCGCCACCTGTCCCAAAATATCTTATCCACCTAACGGTCATATCATTGAAGGGCATTTATGTCTTATCATGTCGGGCTGCTCCTAGGCTATAAATAGCCGCCCCTACAACCACTAGCTGGTTGGCTGCTCCGAGAGAACTTGACACTTGTCATTTGAGAGCAACCCATCCTCCGAGGACTTTGAGCGAAAATCATCGAGTGAGGAAAACCCAAAACCAAACCCCTAAAACCCAAAGTGATTGAGCATCATCAAGAGATTGATCCTGCGTGGATCCGACGCTTGTTACCTTTGAAGACTGTGCTTCTTCCAGACGGTTAGGCGCCATGGTCTAGAGCATCCAAGAGGAATTGTGGATCGCCGAGTGACCAAGTCTGTGAAGGTTTGGAAGTCGCTCAAGACTTACCACGAGTGATTGGACGAGGTCTGTGTGACCTTAGTTCAAGGAGAATACGGTGAGGACTTGGTGTCCCGAGCTGCGTGCTCAGCGATCGGGTGTCCGGACTGTGTGTCCTCGAGTTTAAATACTCACCGCTCCAACCAGACGCATAACCGAGACAGCAGTTTGAACTGGTCTACCAAATCATTGTCTTCACCAACCTAATCGGTTCTATTTCCTCAACCCTTTCATTTCCTCATTATCGTGTTGAGTGTTCATTCATATCTGTGTTTGAAGACTTTGATCAAGACTTTCTCAATTTCCTCGCTCAATTTCTTCACCGCTTTGTCTTCATCTTGTGCTATCCTGTGTTTACGCTTTTTGTACTCTTTGATTGTCTTCATTTCATCATGATGACCATGCCCGCATTCTCTTATGCTTACTTCGAGTACTTATTCCATCAGTAAGTAGTTCTTCACTTAGGAATTTCTCACCGCAAATTCCTCATTGAAGAATTCATAAAATCGCCTATTCACCCCCTCTAGTCGATATAACGACTTTCAATTGGTATCGAGCAAGGTACTCCTTGTTCTGTGTGATTTTGGTTTAACCACCGGAGTTTTAGTTATGTCGACCGCAGTATGATCAAGGTCTCAGCTGGGTGTCCTACCTTTGATGGGACGGACTACCCTTATCGAAGAACAAGATGCTAATGCATCTTGAGGCAATTGACAACGATCTCTCGTATGTTGTGGAAAATGGTGTTCCTCACCACACCTTCTCCGAATGCTGCCGATGTGAAGAGATTCAAGCAACTCGATTCTCAAGCTTAAGAATATCATATGTGGCCATCCGAGCAAAGGACAATATGGAAGAGTGAGTGCTTTGGAAACTGCTAAGCTCATCCGGGACAGGCTGTCCAAAGTAATGAAGGAGTCTCAACTCAGCGTGACTCTCGAGTTGATGTTCTTCGCAATCTCTTCAACCGCTTCAAAAGACTCGACAATGAAAATGTTCAACAAACCTTCGATCGCTTCATCGACATCTCAAATGAGCTTCAAGCGCTTGGTGCCATCGACATCACCGACCATGAGGTGGTGAAGAAATTGTTGAGATCGCTTGATTCCTCATTTGATACTCCGCACCGATGATACAAGAGCGCGTTGACTACAAGTCACTTGATCCAGCTGATATCCTCGAGAGGCTAAATACTCATGAGTTCCAGCTTGTTGAAAAGAGAGATCTATATGGTTCTAGCTATGGAAAATCACGTGCCTCAAGGCCAAGGCTGTGTCTCAATCTGATTGTGAAGACTCGTAGTAGCCTTGGAGATCCTCAAGAATTGAGCCAGAGCTAGCATCGCCGTGAAGAAATTCCAAGTTCTCAAGACGTGGTCGCTGGAAAATCCTCAAGGAGCAAGTGATTCCTCATCCAAAGGACTATAAGAGAAGACTTTGCCACAAATGCAAGAAACCTGGTCACTACATTCAAGATTGTCCTCAAGGGGAAAAGGAATTAAAGAAGAAGAAATACAAGGATTACAGTTCGATGACGCTAAGAAGAAGAAGAAATCGTCAAATCTTCATCATCAAAATCCTCAAAGCCTTCTTCTCACAAGAAGAGCAGCTCCAAGAAGGCTCGGCATTCATTGGCAAGGAAATGGACTCAAGCTGAATCTGAGGAACATGAGGAAGAGGAGGCATCAAAGAATCCGAGTCCGTGTGGCGAAGTCTGGCTCGCCATCGCTTTCACAAGAAGTCCATCTTCAACTCAAGAAAATGAACTCACCAACAAAGCTGATGAAGATAGTGATGACTACGCCCCACCTATTGCTTCATGGCAAAGGGTGCCAAGGTACTCAAATATACCTCCTCCGAATCTAGTGAAAATGAATCGATGAAGATCTAAAGCCCAGCTACTCAAAACTTGCTAAGATTGCTGTAAAACAACAAAGGGCTTTTGAAAAGGTTCAAAACATGCTAGATAAAAGTGATGATATGTTAGGTGAAGAAATGGATCGACTAAAGCCCCGATCGAAAATCTTCAGAGACTTCAGCCTAGGTTTGACAGCCTTCAAGGTCATCATAACACTCTCTTGTCTCGATCATGAGAAACTTTCTTATGAATTTCTTCAAAGAAAGCAAGATCTTGAGAAGCTAAGAGTGAGTTATGAAGATCTTCGTAAGGAGCGCGATTCATTACTTGCTCAACAAATCAGCGCTTCTCGTGAAGAATTTGTTCCTCCATGCTTAAAGTGCATTGAACGTGAATCGCTAATTCTTCACCGAATGTTCAAATGCTTCAACTGTTACAAATTCTTCACCTGCCTCTGCTATCACTAATTCCTCATCCGAGGACATTGCTAGTATCACCGACGATGCAGGGTTGAAGGAATTGTACATGACAGCATGTACAAAAGCCTCAAAGGGCATCGACTTTTGTGATGTGCTTAAAAGCAGATCCTCAACAGAACCCTAGGAAAGAGGGTATTGCCTTTGAGAGGAAACTCAATGCTGATGGAACATATTGAAGCCCGAGCAAGATCCCAAAACCTCATGGGTTGCTGCAAAGGGACCTCCAGCTTGATCCATCTAACTTATCCGGCTTTACATGTGAATCTCCTCATTCTTCCGATGAGTCATTTGACTCAACTATAAACTGTTCAAAAATCAGAATGGTGAAGTATTTGCTAGATATGTTGGCACTAATCGCAGAACGGTTCCCTATGAAGAAAATCTGGGTTCCCAAGAAGTGCCTTGAAAGTCTTCAGTGAATGTCCTCATGACACCACCTGTGAAGAATAGGAACCCCAGATCAAACTCTTCATATGGACCAAATTCTTCATATGGATCCAAGTCCTCATACGGACCAAATTCTCACGTGGATCAAATTCTCAAAAGGATCAAAGTCCTCATATGATTATCATCGTGCTAACAACTCTGCTTTCGCAGGTAGAGCTAAGGGCTATGAATATGTGCATTATTCTTCAAACCAATATGTTCATAAGTCCTCAAGAATTTCTCTACTTATTCATATGCTTACCCTAACCCTCTTATGTGAAACGAAATGGATTGGCCTCTATGCCACCATTCTCATATGGAGCTCGCAGAGTGATGAACTCTTTGCCACCCCTTCGATGTGGGTGGTGAAGAAAAGAACTAATCTCTTCTCGCAGGGTCAGTCTCCACGCGCTTTTTAACGCTCAAGAATTTGCTCGGGGCCCGACAAAATGCTCGAAAGGACGCAGCTAATCATGAAGAAATGAACTTTCATTTCACACGCCCTCATACCGCTTATCTCGTTATATCGCTCGATGAAATTCATCTCGATGAAATTGATATCATATTCTTCACCGATGAAGTATATGAGATCGTAAGTTGCACTAATTCATCTCGCAGGATGATCAACCCAAAGCCAATGAGTGGGTCCTCGATAGTGGATGTACAAATCACATGACCGGTGACAAGAATCTATTGATGGATGCTCCTTATCACCGCCACATCTCAAGCATATCATCTTTGCCGACAAAGGCAAAAGTCGTATTGGGTCTTGGTAAGGTTATGATCTCTAAGGACATACACATGGACAAAGTCATGCTTGTTGAGTCCTTAGGATACAACCTCATGTCAGCCTCAATGCTTTGTGATCTTGATATGGTTGTTGTCTTTGGCAAGTATCGTTGTGTTGTGATCATGGAAGTCGACAATTCCAAAGTCTTCAAGGCTTTAGGAGAGGAGACTTGTATATTGTTGATTTCTCTACAGACCACAACCAGCCGTGTGTCTACTTGCAAAAGCTTCGTATATTGGCTATGGCATCGATTTACTTGGTCACGCAGGCATGAGGAATTTGCACACGCCATGAAGAAGAAGCATGTCATTGGCATTGAGAATGTCAAATTCCTCAAGGATCACTTGTGTGGAGCCCGTGAAGCTGGAAAATGACCAAGGCCAAGCATCCAAATAAGACTATCATGACCACTACTCGTCCATTCAATTGCTTCACATGGACCTCTTTGGTCCTAATCATTACTCAGCAATCACTAATGATGCATCTCTATATGGCTTTGTTATTGTTGATGATTACTCTCATACACATGGGTACACATTGTTACTTACAAACATGAAGTGCAGGAAGTCTTCAAACGATTTTCCTCGAGGGCTTCAACTAACTTTGGTGTGAAGATCGACACATCAGAGTGACAATGGAACTGAGTTCAAGAATTCGGTCTTGATGCCTATCTTGATGAACTTGGTATTACTCATGAGTTATCTGCTCCCTATACTCCTCAAAGAAATGGCGCCGTGGAGCGCAAGAACAGAACTCTTGTTGAGATGGCTCGCACTATGCTTGATGAATACAAAACGCCTAGTCGCTTTTTGGATTGATGCAATTGATACCGCTGCCACATCATCAACAGAGTATATCTTCACAAATTCTTCAAGAAGACTGCCTATGAACTCCTCACTGACAAGAAACCCAATGTGAGTTATTTCAAAGTCTTCGGTGCTAAATGCTGGATTAGAGATCCTCATCACAATTCTAAATTTGCACCAAAGCACATGAAGGTTTTATGCTTGGTTACGAAAGGACTCGCACACCTACAGTAGTCTTCAACATCGCTTCTTCACAAGATTGTTGATACTGTAGATGTGCGGTTCGATGAAACTAATGGCTCGCAAAGAGAGCACCTACCTTCTGTGTTAGATGAACCAGCACCGAGGAATCTATCAAGTTCAAGGCAACCGAGGATGTCATTCCCATCAAGAATCTGTGAAGAATTCATTCCTCAGACGCCAAGAACGCCGAGCTGATGCACCGAAGATAATGTCAAGAAAATGGTGTCAAGAAAATGCTGATCAAATTCCTCGACGACAACCAGCTCATCCTCGCTTGCAAAAGAAGTGCAAGTTGACAAGATCATCGATGACATTGAAGCGCCAGTCCTCTCACACGCCAAAAGCTTCACATTTATCTAACTTTTGTGGGCACTATGCTTTTGTCTCTATCACAGAGCCCACTAAGGTAGATGAAGCATTTCGAGCCCGAGTGGATTCAGCAATGCAAGAAGAATTACATCAGTTCGAGCTCAACAATGTCTGGAACTGGTCAAACGTCCAGATCCTCGCAAGCATAATATCATTGGCACAAAGTGGATCTACCGCAACAAGCAAGATGAAAATGGCCTTGTGGTGAGGAATAAGGCACGACTTGTAGCTCAAGGCTACACACAAGTTGAAGGAATTGATTTCGATGAAACTTTTGCACTGTTGCTAGACTTGAGGCTATTCAGATATTACTTGCTTATGCTAACCATCATAATATCACTTTATATCAAATGGATGTGAAAAGTGCATTCCTCAATGGTAAGCTTGAGGAAGAAGTATATGTTGCTCAACCCCTGTGTTTTGAAGATCCAAAGAATCCCGACAAAGTCTTCAGACTCAACAAGGCCCTCTATGGTCTCAAACAGGCCTACACGGCGTGGTATGATACATTGAAGGAATTCTTCGTGAAGAATGGCTTCACACCCGTTCACTCGACCCTACTCTCTTTACTAAATCATATGATGGTGAACTGTTTGTGTGCCAAATATATGTTGATGATATTATCTTTGGCTGTATCGACCAACGTTATAGTGATGAATTTGCCTATATGATGAGTGAAGAATATCAAATGTCTATGATGGGAGAGTTGAAATTCTTCTTAGGTCTTCAAATTCACAACAACACAATGGCATATTCATATCTCAGAGAAATACCTCAAAGATGTCCTCAAGAAATTCGCATGCAAGATTGCAAAGGCGCTAAAATTCCTATGCCCACAAATGGCCATCTATGCAATCGATGAAAATGGTATTGACTTCGATCACAAGGTATACCGCCCATGATTGGTTCTTTATTGTACTTATGTGCATCTAGGCCAGATATAATGCTTAGTGTTTGCATGTGTGCCCGATTTCAAGCTACACCAAGGAATCACACCATAAGGTGTGAAGCATATTCTTCGATATCTAGCTCACACACCAACACTAGGATTATGGTACCCCAAGGGCTCTACTTTTGATCTCATTGATATTCTGACTCTACTATGCTGGTGATCGTGTGGACCGCAAGTCAACATCTGGTACTTGTCATTTCTGACGATCTTTGGTCCGTTGGTCCTCAAGAAACAGAATCATGATCACCGCTCATCGCGGAAGCTGAATACATTGCTGCTGGCTCTTGTTGTGCTCAATTGCTGTGGATGAAGCAAACTCTCAAGGACTACGGCATCAACGTGAAGAATGTGCCTCTCATCGTGACAATGAGAGTGCCATCAAGATTGCTCACAACCCAGTTCAGCACTCAAGACAAAGCACATTCAAATTCGCCATCATTTTCTTCGTGATCATGTGTTGAAGGGCTTACATCTCCATCGAGCATGTGAAGACTCAAGAACAGCTAGCCGATATCTTCACAAAGCCCTTGGATGAGAAGAGATTTAGCAAGTTGCGTGTGAGCTAAATATCTTAGAATCTTCAAATGTTCTTTGAAAAGGACACACATCCCGACACTTATGCAAAATTGATGACTTAGATGTGCAACACATGAAGAAACGTTTTCTTCAATCAATGAAGAATAACACTCTAAGTGTGAAGAAATTAATGAAGAATTTGATTCTCGTAACCCTACGACAATTGTACGCGGTGTCTGAAATCATCATTCTTATACGGTGGGTCACGCCACCACCAAAGTTGAAAATCTTCAATTTGAGTTTTTCCTCGCTTTGAAATTCTTCAGTTTTTCAAATTCTTCAACTTTGCAAAATCTTCACTGCTTCCGCTGCTTTTCTTCATTATGGCTATATATATATATATATATATATATATATATATATATATATATATATATATATATATATATATATATATATATATATATATATATATATATATATATATATATATATATATATATAGGTTTATGTCCTCTACAAGATTCACTTATGGCTATTTCTTCAAGTTGCTTTTTTCTGCTAAGTGAATGTGATCGACCCTTCCCTCTATGCTATACTCAACCCAATCTATTCACAAATTCTTCATGTGCTCTATTTGAAACTCGCTCAAAATCTTCACTGTGTCCTTGTCACCAAAGAAATTGCGAACGGAACTTTAAACTGATCTTATCCAAATTTTCGGTTTTGCCGCCAAACCGCTCCGCATCCCACGATAGATTTATCTATTCACCCACGATCTAACACAATCTCCACTTTTCAAGACGTGGGTGACACATGTCAAGTTTAATGAGAAGGGTCAGGCACGCTCGTCCCAAATCTTCGGCTAACAGTTTTTCACCGTGGCTATATATACCCCTCCCCTTCCTCACTTCCTTTACTCCGCCGACCGCTCTCTCTCTCGCCGAGCTTCAAACCCTAGCGCCGCCGCTACTCCATCGTCAGCCGGTGAGGAAGAGCTTCACCGCTTCGACCTCGTCGCCGTCAGATTTCTACCGATCATGAAATCTTCACTCCGCCGCCGTCAGTAGCTGTCTTCCTCCGCCAAGTTAGGGCGTGAAGATCTAACCGATTTAACTTCCCATCTGTTCTTCTCAGTTCGTCGTGTTCTTCACTTCGGTAATTAAAAGTTACTTTTATTACTCGCTTTGATTCTCAAACCTTCCTGAAAATCTTCAAAGGTGTTTATTCTTCAAATCTTCACATATATGAACACCTCAAACAAAATATGCTCTTGATTCGCTTTCTAAGCAATGATTTTCTTCAAGATTCCTCAATTGTGTGGATCCTCGATCTATACAACTCGAACCTAAGACAAAGATCGCTTAGTGAAATTCTTCAAGGCTCATCTGGTCAAATTCCTCAAACTAGTTCTTTTGAAAACCTTCCGAGAACGATATGACCTCTCCAAATTCCTCGCAACTATACTCTGCTCACAGGTACTCATGTCCGCCGCTGAATCACTAGGTTCTCATCAACTTAACTCATTTGCAGCGCTTCCTCGAAGAAAAGTTGCATACTTCTTCAGAGAATTCGATTGTTCAAATTCCTCACCAAGAATATGGCGTAAGGAAAGAAGCCACGTAAAGGAGGAAAGAGGCCTGAGGTCATGACTGCTTTGAGATTCCCGAGGACATCTATGCTGATTATTGCACACTGATGAAGCCGAAGTTCGCAAAGAAAACAAAAATCAGCGCAAGGTGCGATTCAAAGGATTGAAAGGAGATGGGCAAGGGAATGGAGGGAGTACAGATATGTTACTCCAAAGTACATGAAGAAATTCGCCTCAATCCTCCATGCCCAAGAGCTCCATTGGCACCTGGTCAAGAAGTCGACCCCACCAAAGATCAAGCTGGTGAGGACTTTCCAAAGAATGGGCCAAGCGCCAAGCCAAATTGGCAAGACAAGCCAACGAGGCAAGGAGGAAATTTAATGAGGACTCACATCGCTGCTGCCATCGAGGCCTCTGTCAAGCCAAGAAAATCTATGGCAAAGAAGCCCGCACACAAGCCAAGTGCTTCACCAACAGGCCCTCACGGCCAAGTTCTCACCAGTGCCCTCACGGCCAATTCCTCATGCTGCTCCTGCTCCTCCCAAATCCTCGGCCCTCCCAAGTCCTCAGCCTCCTACAAAGTCCTCAAGCAGTTCCGACAAAGTCCTCAAGACTGCAGCATCCGCCACGTGCCAAAGGACTGCAGCATCTCCATTGCCTCTCGTGTTTCAAAGAAGTTCCTCACCTGCACCAAATTCTTCATCCGCCCAACTCATCAAGACTAAGGCCACAGATGGACGAGGTCCTCGCCAAGTCCCAAGAAGAAACAGGTCGCCTTCCAAGAGCCACCAAGATGATGAGGCTGATGATGATGAACTTATGGAAATCATCGAGACCGCCAAGAAAGGGTCATAGAGCCAAAGGCACACCTGTACATCGCTGTTGGATCCAAGAGCGATCCTAGACTACATTGATCTCCGCACAAGGACCCAAACACTCCTATGCCTGACTTCAAGTTGACACCGCCAAAGTCACATGTCGACTCATTTCATCCAAGAGGAGAAATGGAAATTTGATACGGCCAGAGAGATCAAGAAATCGCAGATGTAAAAGAGAAACTGCTGAAGAAAAATGTTGTCAAGATGACAATCAAGAACTTATCAAGATGCAGTCGACATCAAAGCCCTCAAATGACAAATTTGACTCATATTATGCTGATTGGCAAGGAGCCAAAGTCAGATTTGTCAACTGACAAAGAAGTTCACAAATGTTGCAGCCCCAACGCAACAAGAAATTCCTCAGCCGGAGCCTCTCGCCACCGATCGAAGAACATGCCAAGACCACCGATGAAGTTCAGGCTGTCAAGACAATGCTAGTTCCAGGGCTGATGACTCCATTCCAGCCACCAAGAAATTGCCGTGGCATCCACTAGTGGTGCGCTCAAGAAATCAAGAAGTCAGGGCAATCGATCAATTGCCATACCGAGGAAATTCAACCAGATTCCTCAGCCCTCCTCGCGCCTACACCAACTCCAATCCTTCCATCTGCATCCGATGTGAAGAAGACCAAGGCTGCAGAACGAGCTGCAGGTGAAGAAAAGGAAAGCATCGGCTGCTTCAAATTCTTCAGCCCCAAGAAGATGAAGACAATGACCAGCTCATTTGACAATCCCATTGATGTTGTTCCAATTCCTCCATGCCATCAAAGGACCTTGTTCCTTTTGGTGAAGATTATGAGATCCCAAGCGGATCTGATGAAGAAAATCATTCTGCTGCTTCGTCAGAGCAGATTGATGAAGAAATTGAAGTGGAAGCAATCCCTTCAACCCCAATCATTTCTCGCCTATGCCTCAGCCACACAGTGAAGAGGCCGGTGTTGAGGAAATTGAAGAAGATGTGGATATTGGAAGCACAACGCCAGTGATGAACGATGACTTTGGGAAAGTCAAGATCCAAATTCTCCACTCTTCACCCCAATCCAACAGATTCCTCACCCCCGCTCCAACAGCTCAAATGGGCTCAAGAAACTCATCCCACTTCATCTGTACATGAAGAAATTCCAGCCACTAGCGCCGATGAACTCTGTCACTGCTGATCCTCGATCGCACATGTAGAGGAACCAGAAATTCCTCACCAAGAACCTGAGATTGCGATTCCAGAGGTCGTGATGCAACTCATCGACACTCCATTGCCAAAGCCAAAGAATCCATTCTCAACGGCAAAAGTTCAAGGCTGAAGACTTCTTTGGCGAGCACGTTTTCTTCACGGATTACAACCCATATGACTGCTCGATAAGGAAGAGGCGCTTCGACTGCTAGTCAAGCCAACTTCTATTCCTCTCAGTTTTTCAACAAAGACAAAGTCTTCGATCATGCACATATTCCTCATGTGGACATGGAATCTCTGCCAGCTTCGAGCCAGCCCTCGTGTTCTTCACGATGCAGACTTCAATTTCTGCACCGACATCTGTGATTGGAATGAAGAACTCATTCTTCAATTCTATGCGACGCTGCACATCACCGAGACGCTCAAGATGTGAACTCATGGGTGTTGGACTCGATGTCCGAAAATACTCACTACAAGGCACCAAAGAATCGAATTGCTTCGCGCCCTACCACTCAGCCTCCCTTGATGGTGCTCGTTGTATCTACAATGAACCTGAGCTTTCAAATCACTACATGCAAGTGCCGATGAAGCCTTTGAAGCCGTGGCAGGCACTCTCGAACCAAATTCCTCGTCAAGGAATTACTATATGTGCCTCGACTGTCTATCGGATTCGACGAAGACAATGAGTCCTATCAAAGGCCACGACTCAAATGATGAAGAAGTCGCTGGCATCATGAAGAATATGCTTTTCAATATCATTCATGGCGCTCCCGCCAACTTCCATGATTTCTTCATGAGGACTCGCAAACATTGCTATGTCACCTTTTGAGTCAAGCCTTATGCACCATGGATTATGAGGTTCATCAGACAAGGTCTTCACTCAATTACAAGGCTGATACTCAACCACCGCAGCTACTTGCCTCCAATTGAAGTCCTCAAACGGACATTTTCCTCACCGATGACAAGGGCAAGGCTATCTGCTGTGATAGATGAAGGCATTCGCCCATTGATGGTCAGCCGCAAAGCTGCATCCTACTCCACCAATGATGACTCGCCACACATGACTCGCCGCCAATACCTCACCAAGCAAAATCCTCAAGCCACAAAGACCTGTGGTGATGACTGATCGTGAGTTACTCCTCGCCTTCATCAAGGTTGATCGCAATCATAAATGGGTCAAGCGCCGCTTGGTTCAATTCTTCACAACATGACCTCTACACACAATGCAAAGAAGAAAACCACTACTACCTCCATGAAACCTTCAACCGCACTGGCTGTTCTTTCTAATGTCTACAACACGGAAGAACTCAAGACAATGGGTCTCAAGGAAGAATTTGACTGGTCTGCACCTCCACCGAAGAAATACAAGAAGGTCAAAGTTCCTTCCTTGGTGGCTAGCTCCTATTCTTCATCGCGAGACACCGATGAAAATGAAGACTTGGACGACATCAAGGCAGGCCCTACTACGACAACCGACCCTAACAACGCCGGGCGCCCTTCATCAACTTGAAATTCTTCGTATGCTAGTCCTCGCCGATCCTTTTGGTCATTCGATGACAAAGGGGAGAAATTTGAGTTAGTCTTCAAGCCGGTCTATTATATGGGCAATTTTTTGTTAAGTTACAACTCGCTCTTCCAAACTTTTATTGATCGAGTTGTAATCTTAAACCCGATGGTGCTCGATACTTTTGATGCACTGTTCTCTCTCGACACTTTGATGCTTATTTTGCATGCTTGTTCCTCATTAATGTTATTGCACGATGCTGAATTTCATCAAGCACCATATTTCATCATGCATTTCAAATTCTTCATATTATATGTCAAATGCGTATGAATTACAAGATATAGGGGAGATCTCCATGATTCAACTCTTCAAATGTGCATTGCCTCAAAAGCAAATTCTCACTATGCACATCTTCGGGGGAGTTCTTCTATATCTTGCAATCAAATTCCTCAATATCAGTATTTACACTTCATATGTTTATCCTCGTTGAAAACTTAACCTATATTGTCATCAATCACCAAAAGGGGAGATTGTAAGTGCATCTAGTGCCCTTAGTGATTTTGGTGTATTGAAGACTTATAGGTTAAGGGACTAATGTGTTTATGAGTGTACACAGGTCTATAAGTCTATGAGGAGTTTGATATTTACAGAGAAAGTCGACCCTAAAAATGAAGTTCTTCGATCAAGACTTTGATATTCTCAAGACTTTCAAGACTTTGAAAGTGAAGAAATTGGTGTGACCTTGAAGACTTGGTATTCATTTGAGGAACATGAAGCGTGAAGACTTTTGTTTTCGTAGTTTCGCTTTCTCTTTCTTGAGTCATAGGAAACACCGCATCGTTAAAGGGGGTCGAGGAAATACTAAGGAAAAATTTCCATGTGATGCTCAACTCAAAATCCTACACCTACCAATCCCTTCGAGTGAAGCCTTTGAAATCTCATACAGCTTCACCAATTTCTTCAAAGGATGAGACGAAGTTCTTCCGTCACGAGGAATTTGTTCTGACCGAGGAGTTAGGAATTCGCCAAAGGCGGATTGCCTACACAAGGAGGAACATGATAGCCCCGAGGAATTTGAGAGTCAAATTTCCGATCGCTGTCAAGTCTTGCGCCACCTGTCCCAAAATATCTTATCCACCTAACGGTCATATCATTGAAGGGCATTTATGTCTTATCATGTCGGGCTGCTCCTAGGCTATAAATAGCCGCCTCTACAACCACTAGCTGGTTGGCTGCTCCGAGAGAACTTGACACTTGTCATTTGAGAGCAACCCATCCTCCGAGGACTTTGAGCGAAAATCATCGAGTGAGGAAAACCCAAAACCAAACCCCTATAAACCCAAAGTGATTGAGCATCATCAAGAGATTGATCCTGCGTGGATCCGACGCTTGTTACCTTTGAAGACTGTGCTTCTTCCAGACGGTTAGGCGCCATGGTCTAGAGCATCCAAGAGGAATTGTGGATCGCCGAGTGACCAAGTCTGTGAAGGTTTGGAAGTCGCTCAAGACTTACCACGAGTGATTGGACGAGGTCTGTGTGACCTTAGTTCAAGGAGAATACGGTGAGGACTTGGTGTCCCGAGCTGCGTGCTCAGCGATCGGGTGTCCGGACTGTGTCCTCGAGTTTAAATACTCACCGCCCAACCAGACGCATAACCGAGACAACAGTTGGAACTGGTCTACCAAATCATTGTCTTCACCAACCTAACTGGTTCTATTTCCTCAACCCTTTCATTTCCTCATTATCGTGTTGAGTGTTCATTCATATCTGTGTTTGAAGACTTTGATCAAGACTTTCTCAATTTCCTCGCCCAATTTCTTCACTGCTTTGTCTTCATCTTGTGCTATCCTGTGTTTACGCTTTTCTGTACTCTTTGATTGTCTTCATTTCATCATGATGACCATGCCCGCATTCTCTTATGCTTACTTCTCACGGAAAATTCCTCATTGAGTACTTATTCCACTTTCACCTCCGTCTCCTCTTTTGATCCCTCCCTCTTGTTAGTAGTTCTTCACTTAGGAATTTCTCACCGCAAATTCCTCATTGAAGAATTCATAAAATCGCCTATTCACCCCCTCTAGTCGATATAACGTGAGTTGTTGGTGTTTATGCTTAGTGTGGATATAGTTCACCCAGTTATTTCCGATGATATATGATGCATATGTTCGTGTTGCATTTGCATGGCATACTATGACACTGGTTATTTTCTATTTAAGTTGAACCTGCTAATAACTCAACTTGAATATATCATTGACCGGGTCATGGTGCCACTGAATCGAGTTTTTCCTAGTGCAACCACATTTGCCTTTATGGGAAGGCCTTTATTCGGTCCGTTGTCATGCCTCTGGTCGGTGCCTCCAACGAGGGAAGGTTATGGGTGTGCGGTACCCTGGCCCAGTAAGCAAACATAACCTTGTGTGCCCATTGTTGAGATTATGGTACCATGTCCCCGTGTGGGACAGTTTATGTTTTGGCCACGACGGTGGTCGTTGGTGTCTTTGGTAGACACGGGGCCACCCAGGACTAGCCCGGTGGGGAGTGAGTCCGAGTGGCTGAGAGAGTGTCATGGCAATGGAGGGGTTTCGTCGGAATGCCATTGGTCCACCCGAATGGGAGTGCGAGGCCGTGGGTTCCGTGGTGTGGGTACAGTGTGCTACCTCTGCAGAGTGTAATAAATCTATCGATAGCCGAGTCCACGGTTACGGAAACGCTCGAAAGTAGGTCACGCCATGGGTTAACGTTTAATAAATTTTGCACACTAAGTCATGAAATTTGCACTGTTGATGATGGTGGGAAGGCCATCTTGGTGTTTGAGACCAAGGGTTGGTCGTGGTTGTGATCGCCGGAAAGATCACGAAGTAACCCAAATTAAGACCATGAGGTTGGTACGTTTGTGATCCAAGAGATATCACAGTTGGTAAGCCAGTCCAAGGGACTTTTCTCACAAGAGCATGATCACAACATGTTGGATATATTTTTGCATTATTAATAGTTGGTTAATTATCATGAATTGTTTGCCATTATGTTTATGCTTGTTGTGAGCTTGCAAGTACATTTAATGTACTGACCTGGCGTGTCATGCCAGATTTCAGGAAAGTCTCGTTGGAAAGGAGTGTTGTCCGAGTCTAGATCGTATCCACATCGGTGTCCCTGTGCTATGGAGTTCTGCTACGACGTTGTTCCGCTGCCACGTAGTTGTTATGACCAAGGCCCCTTTATGTTCACTAAATAATGTACATATTGTTCAGCCGCACCGTGTGTGCCGCTTGGCCTCGCCACCTGTTGTAATATAAACTATGATCCGCTAGCATCAATAAAGCGGTTTTTTTCTGTACCAAGATGTTGTGTGTTGCCAGAAGACATGGTCTATGGGCTGGCAATGCATGGTAAACCGGTTGCTGTGAGCCGGGGTGCCACAACGCTTGGTATTAGAGCCACACTGACTGTAGGCCACGCTAGACTACGACGTGTTAACTGGACGTTAGATACGAGGTTAAGTTGAGTGCCGGTAGCATTTGTAGCTGGTTGTTGCATTGCATGCACTTGTTTTATTTTTATGCTAATCTGCTAATGGTTGTGAGTGTAGATGGCTCCGGTGTCGTATCTGTGCGATTGCGGTGATGTCGTACGTGCGCGCGCATCTCCTTCGTAGCGTGTGGCATCGATGTACCCCCTCGGTGACGACCCAGTCTATCGTCTGTACTGGGAGCGTCTAGCAGACTCAGTGTATGAGTATCACGCAGTGGTTACTCCGCGCACCAGTTCCGATTCCAGCACTTACACTCGTACTTCTCAGAGCGGTTTTGCTTCTACCGCTTCTCAGGCTATTCAGTTTGCTGCATTCGAGGTCCTTGTCGAGCTTCGTTACAAAGAGGTCTGGATGCATAATCACCCAGGTTTCTACTACTATCCTTCTCTGCGCGACAACGGCCGTGTCCGTTTCCCTATCATTTATCCGGAGTCTGATAGTGTTGCTAGCCACCTTTCCCGTTATATCACTGCTAGCTATCTTATGATACATGAGCTGGCTCGAGATATGACTCGTGCTCGTACTGCTTTAGCCTCTACTAGATCTGTCACTGCTCCAGCATCTATGGGATTTACTCCTTACATTCCAGCCAGTTCTAGTTCCCTTATTTCACCGGTTACTCCTCCGAGTAGCTCGGGCGCCTTGACCGTGAATCCTCTCAGTGCTCCTGCTGAGTGGGTTTCACTTCTCACTACTCCTGTAGCCCCGATGCTTCACCCTACACCTGCCCCGGAGGGAGAGCCCTCGAGGTAGCATCGTCGTGTTACCTTTAACCCATAGGTTATAGTTAACCTTGTCAGTTCAGGATCTGAGTCTGCTTCAGGAGAGGACCCCTTGCACCAGCGAGAGCAAAGAGAGCTTCGAGTATTCGCGATCGTCGGGATGGTGTCTGAGATGTTGTCATACGAGTCATGATGTTTCGTTTCCTCTATGAGAGTAGTTGAACCTGGCATGTTGAGTCTATGTATAATTATGTTGGGACTCTATTTTATTCGCTGTATTTTCTTCGTTATTTCGGTTTCTCTCGGGCTTTGTTGCTGGCTTTTCCCCAATTTATTTTGGATGTTTCTCATCTCGATTGCGTTGTCTTGGAAAAAATCCACAATAGGATGCTGCGGGGAGGCAGCAGTAGCAACGCTCATGAGGATGCTCTTGTTCGTCGTTCCACAGGACAGGCAGGACACTCTCTTGAGCCGTACATTCCACCACCGCCTCCACCGCCAAATCCGCCCTCCACCGAGCAAATTCTGCGTATGTTTGAGGAAAGGAGGAATAATGATCTGATTCAAATATTAAGAAGTGTGCAAGTTGTGGTTGGACAAAATGGAAATCAGAACGGTCATCACTCCAAGCTGTCAGATTTTCAGAGGACCAAGCCTCCCAGTTTCAGTCAGGTTATTGATCCCTTGGATGCAGACGATTGGTTGTGAACCATTGAGAGAAAGCTTGATATTGCTCATACTGAATAAGATGATAAAGTTCCATTTGCAAATCATTATCTTGAAGGCACTTCTGCCATATGGAGGGAAAATGCAAAAGCCATGTGGCCTGAGGATAATGAGATCACCTACTCAAAGTTCAAGGATCAGTTCCGAAAATATCATACCCCTACTAGAATTATGAAGGCTAAGCAACGTGAATTTCTCACGCTCCTCCAAGGAAATCAGTCTGTGGGTGAATATTTACAAAAATTCAATCATCTGGCCCGTTACTCCCTTTATGACGTGGCCACCGAAGAAAGAAAGATTGACAGATTTCTTGGGGGATTAAACCCACAACTCCGGTGTACCCTCAATATGTTTGATTTCCCAGATTTCCAAACTCTGGTGAACAAAGCTTTCATTGCTGAAAGGGAGCGGAAGCTCGTATCAGACAATAGGCCTGCTAATAACGATCACAAGCGCAAGTTTGAGCCAAGGAAGGAAGGGCAACCAGTGCAAAAGGCTCGTACCTGGCAGCAGACTCAGGTGGAATATAAGCCCAATTGGCAACAAAATGTTAACAAGACCACCACCCAAGTCAAGAATGTCGTGACCAACCCAGTGCATGAGGAGCGTCAGCGCAACAATTCTTGCTTCAATTGTGGGAAAACCGGACATTATGCCAGACAGTGTCCCAAGAACGGCAAGGCAAGTGCACTAATCAGGCCACAAGTTAACTTTATGGAGTCATGCCCGACCCAGCAAAACATTACTAGGCACATTCATCACCTCTCCGCAGATGAAGCCCAAGAGAACCCCGAAGTCGCCATTGGTATGTTTTCTGTTAATAACATACCTGCCGTAATTTTATTTGACTCTGGGGCTTCCCACTCTTTTATTTCTCGGAGTTTTGTAACAAATTTCCTTGTTCGCTTTTGGACAAGAATATGTTGGTACAAACCCCGAGATCCTTAATCAAGAGCAATCTGGTCTGCCGTAATCTAGAAATCAATAACAACGGAGTCCGTTTTCCAACCTCCTTGATAATCATTGAGTCTGTAAAGTTAGATGTTATCTTGGGTATGAATTGGTTGACTCAATATCAAGTATGCATAAATTGCGCGACCCGAGAAGTCAGTTTGACCAGTCAGAAGGGGCAGACTACCAAATTCTGTGCTCGCAGAAGCATACCCAAGAAAGAAATGGTCTTCACTGCTGTGGATGGTGAGTTGGAATTAATTCCTGTGGTCAGTGAGTTTCCTGATGTATTTCCAGAAGAACTGCCAGGCATGCCATCAGACCGAGAGCTTGAGTTTGCAATAGATCTTGTGCCCGGAACCGCACCATTATACAAGAAGTATCACCGGATGCCCTCATTAGAATTAGTGGAGCTAAAGAAACAGCTTGATGAAATGCTCCAGAAAGGATATATCCGTCCCAGCTCTTCACCATGGGGATCACCTGCTATCTTCGTGGACAAGAAGGATGGCAACCTCCGCATGTGTGTGGATTACCGTTAGCTGAATGAAGTCACCATCAAAAATAAATATCCGCTGCTAAGGATTGATGACTTGTTTGATCAACTCAGTGGGGCCAAGGTATTCTCTAAGATTGATTTATGGACATGATATCATCAGCTCAAGATTAAAAAGGAAGATATTCCTAAGACCGTATTCACCACTCCGTGCGGTCTTTATGAATATACGGTTATGTCCTTTGGTCTCACCAACGCCCCTGCCTTCTTCATGCATATGATGAACAAAATATTCATGGACTTCCTCGATAAGTTTGTGGTAGTCTTCATCGATGACATACTTATTTACTCAAAAAAGTGAAGAAGATCGCAAAGAACACCTCCGAGTAGTGCTACAATGACTCCGCGACCATCAGCTATACGCCAAATTCAGTAAATGCGAGTTTTGGCTCAAGCAAGTTGGATTTCTTGGACATCTGCTATCCACTGAAGGTATAGCCGTGGACCCGAGCAAAGTAATGGATGTGCTCGATTGGTTGCCGCCCACAACCGTATCACAGATCCGAAGTTTTCTTGGATTGGCCGGATATTACCGTCGCTTCATTGAAGGGTTTTCCAAGATTGCTAAACCCATGACGGAGCTGCTCAAAAAGGATAAGAAGTTTGAATGGACTGAGGACCGTGAGAAAAGTTTCAATGAGCTAAAGATACGTCTGACGACCGCACCTATGTTGACTCTTCCAGATATCTACCGCAGTTTTGATGTGTACTGTGACGCCTCCAGACAGGGACTTGGATATGTACTTATGCAAGACGGCAAGGTAGTAGCATAAGCATCACGACAGCTACGACCCCACGAGGGAAATTATCCTACTCATGACCTGGAATTGGCCGCGGTGGTTCATGCTCTAAAAATTTGGGGACACTACCTCATCGGAAAGAGGTGCCAAATTTTTAACGGTCACAAAAGTCTCAAGTATATATTTACTCAGCCCGATTTAAATCTCCGTCAACGAAGATGGCTTGAGTTAGTCAAGGATTATGATCTTGGAATAAATTACCACCCGGGTAAGGCCAACGTGGTTGCCGATGCACTCAGTCAAAAGCCTGTCAGCCTAAATGTCATGTTGAAATCCTGCCTCATGAACTTCAAGAGGAAATTGCTTAGCTCAACCTGGTCATAGTTGATGCTGGTCTTGCTAATATTTTGGAATTTTCCCCCACACTTGAGGAAGAGATCCGCAAGGCTCAACCAGCTGACACCGTCCTGCAGAAACGTGCCAAGGGTATGGTAGCAGGACAGACTCCAGATTTCTCAAAGGACCAATTCGGTACCCTCCGATTCCGTGGAAGGATTTGTGTACCCAGTCAGACAGACTTAAAGAAGAAAATCATGTTGGAAGCACACGAATCTTCATATTCTATTCGCCCTGGAGGTACGAAAATGTATGAAGACCTTCAACAAATATTCTGGTGGAATGGAATGAAGAAAGACATTGCTATTTTGTGGCCTGTTGCGACATATGCAACAAAGGTGAAGGCAGAGCATCAGAAGCCAGCTGGACTTCTCCAACCGCTGCCCGTGTCACAATGGAAATGGGATGATGTCTGCATGGATTTCATCACAGGGCTACCTAAGACTCAGCGAGGCAATGATGCAATCTGGGTCATAGTGGACACCTTAGCCAAGGTAGCTCATTTTATCCCGATCAGAACCACATATCGAGCAGATCAACTTGCACTGCTGTATGTATCCAGAATAGTTAGTCTGCATGGAGTACCCCGAACCATCACTTATGACCGAGGTTCACTTTTTACCTCCGCTTTCTGGTCACGTATCCATCAAGCCTTGGGGACAACGCTAAAATATAGTACCGCTTATCATCCTCAGACTGATGGACAGACAGAGCGGGTAAACCAAATACTCGAAGATATGCTACGAGCATGTGCTTTGGCCCAAGGACCTAAATGGGAAGACTGCCTGCCGTATGCCGAGTTCTCTTACAACAACAGCTTCCAGGCCAGTCTAAAGATGTCACCGTATGAGGCTTTGTATGGCTGTAAGTGCCGCACTCCGTTAAATTGGTCTCAAACTGGAGATAGCAGTATCTTCGGAACGGATCTCATGATGGAAGCCGAGAAGCAAGTTAAGGAAATCAGAGACAGATTGCAATTGGCCAAATCTCGACAGAAGAGTTATTATGATGCAAAGCACCGATAGATTAGTTTTGAACCCGGAGAACACGTATACCTCTGAGTCACTCCTATGAAAGGAGTCAAGAGATTCCAGACTCGTGGAAAGTTGGCACCCAGATTTATTGGTCCATTTCCAGTTATGTCCTGAGTGGGTACTGTTGCATATCAGTTGGAGCTACCCCCTGAATTGTCGGAAGTACACAATGTGTTTCATGTCTCATAGTTGAAGCGATGCATATCGCCGCCTGAGAAAAAGACTGCTATGACTGAAATAGAGTTGGCAAAGGATTTAACATATGAAGAGAGGCCGGTTAGAATTTTGGATTAGATGGAAAGGGTCACTCGTAGTAAAGCACGGAAGTTCTACAAAGTTTAGTGGGAGCATCACACAGAGTCAGAATCAACTTGGGAACGGGAAGAATTTCTTAAGGCACATTATCCAGAATGGTTTTCCCAAGCAACTGAATCTCGAGGATGAGATTCATTCTAAGTGGGGGAGGTTTTTAACAGCCTAGTTTTGCCCTCTGCTCTTTGCCTAATTTTCAGTTGGTTTGATTTTGAAATTTGGAGTTTTGAATCTTTTCATATGGACTTAAACACTTGGGTACCCCTTGGCTTTCACCCAAGTGCCTCATTTCCCTCTCTAACTATCATTTCCTCTCTGGTTCAACTCAAAATAATATTTTGAATATTTTTCTTAAATAAAATATTCATTTCCCTCTCTTAAACCCTAGCTAGCTCAATGTGCTCCAAAGCAACCCCAATTTTTCTTGCCCACAAAAATCTGAGAAAATTCAAAAATATTCTTTGAACCCTAGGGCACCTTCTTGAGCAAAAATATTTCATCACTTTTTGGAATATTTTTGCTACAGAAAATATTTTCTGTTCTGGACAGAAATGGTGGTATCTACAGCAACTACCATTTTACTTGATCCCTTGTGGATGATTTTTCTTGTGCATCATCACCTTAGTAGATGATTGCTAACCTCCAAAGCCCAGCTCCCAACTCCCAGTAGTTTGACCATAGTAAGCTCTCAAAGTTATTGTCCAGAAACTTACCAGGCAGTTGAAATCTATTCTATTGCGCCTGCGATCAAACCCAAGTGTGGTAAACTCAAAAACTACCATGAACAACATGCCAGACATGAAGTTTGGGCTTAGGTTGGCCTGAGGTCAGAGTTCACGCGGTGACCACGTGTGTGCATGATGCCAACCTGCATGCCGCCGCGCTCTGAGTGCCGCCGAGCACTCTGTTGCGCGCGTGCTCGCTTTCCCGACTGCCTAAGCTTGCCAAACTTCGCCACAATCTTCGCCCAAACCCTCTTGACTCCCTCCTAGCGCTCGCCGACGCCGGAGCTCACCGCAACGAGCACGGGCGCGGTTCGGCCAACGCAACGGTGCGTTGCACACTGTGCTCGTCGCCACCCTCTCGTTTCTGTGCTCGTCCCCGCTCGCCCACAGTTCCCGTGTGAGCTGTGTCGCCTTCTCCCTCACCCACTGGCGCCGTTTGTCGCCAGGCGCCATGTCCAGGTGTCCACCGGCGGAGCCTGATCCTGATGTCTACCACACAACCTTCTCCTTGTAGACGTTGTTGGGCCTCCAAGTGCAGAGGTTTGTAGGACAGTAGAAAATTTCCCTCAAGTGGATGAACTAAGGTTTATCAATCCATGGGAGCCGTAGGTTGAAGATGGTCTGAGGGAGTCCTGGATTAGGGGGTCTCCGGACAGCCGGACTATATCCTTTGGCCGGACTGTTGGACTATGAAGATACAAGATTGAAGACTTCGTCTCGTGTCCAGATGGGACTCTCGTTGGCGTGGAAGGCAAGCTTGGCAATACGGATATGTAGATCTCCTCCCTTGTAACCGACTCCGTGTAACCCTAGCCCCCTCTGGTGTCTATATAAACCAGAGGGTTTAGTCCGTAGGACAACAACAATCATACCATAGGCTAGCTTCTAGGGTTCAGCCTCTATGATCTCGTGGTAGATCAACTCTTGTAATACTCATCATCAAGATCAATCAAGCAGGAAGTAGGGTATTACCTCCACCGAGAGGGCCCAAACCTGGGTAAACATCATGTCCCCCGCCTCCTGTTACCATCCGCCTTAGACGCGCAGTTCGGGACCCCCTACCCGAGATCCACCGGTTTTGACACCGACATGGTCTCTCTCAAACAACCTTGCAACCAAATAACAAAGAGTCTATTGTGTCCCCAACACACCCAATACAATGGTAAATTGTATAGATGCACTAGTTCGGCAAAGAGATGGTGATACAAGTGCAATATGGATGGTAGATATAGGTTTTTGTAATCTTAAAATATAAAAACAACAAGGTAACTAATGATAAAAGTGAGCGTAAACGGCATTGCAATGCTAGGAAACAAGGCCTAGGGGTTCATACTTTCACTAGTGCAAGTTCTCTCAACAATAATAACATAATTGGATCATATAACTATCCCTCAACATGCAACAAAGAGTCACTCCAAAGACACTAATAGCGGAGAACAAACAAAGAGATTATTGTAGGGTACTAAACCACCTCAAAGTTATTCTTTCGGATCGATCTATTAAAAAGTTCGTACCAGAATAACACCTTAAGACACATATCAACCAAAACCCTAATGTCACCTAGATACTCCAATGTCACCTCAAGTATCCGTGGGTATGATCTATACGATATGCATCACACAATCTCAGATTCATCTATTCAAACCAACACAAAGCAATTCAAAGAGTGCCCCAAAGTTTCTACTGGAGAGTCAAGACGAAAACGTGTGCCAACCCCTATGCATAGGTTCATCGGCGGAACCCGCAAGTTGATCACCAAAACATACATCAAGTGAATCAATAGAATACCCATTGTCACCACGGGTATCCCACGCAAGACATACATCAAGTGTTCTCAAAATTTTAAAGACTCAATCCGATAAGATAACTTCAAAGGGAAAACTCAATCCATTACAAGAGAGTAGAGGGGGAGAAACATCATAAGATCCAACTATAATAGCAAAGCTCGTGATACATCAAGATCGTATCATCTCAAGAACACGAGAGAGAGAGAGAGAGAGAGAGAGAGAGAGAGAGAGAGATCAAACACATAGCTACTGGTACATACCCTCAGCCCCGAGGGTGAACTACTCCATCCTCGTCATGGAGAGCGCCGGGATGATGAAGATGGCCACAAGTGAGGGTTCCCCCCTACGGCAGGGTGCCGAACAGGGTCCCGATTGGTTTTTGGTGGCTACAGAGGCTTGCGGCGGAAGAACTCCCGATATATTCTGCTCCCCGATGGTTTTAGGCTATATGGACATATATAGGCGAAAGAAGTCGGTCAGGGGAGCCACGAGGGGACCACGAGGGTGGAGGGCGCGCCCAGGGGGGTGGGCGCGCCCCCTGTCTCGTGCCTTCCTTGTTGCTTCCCTTACATACACTCCAAGTCTTCTAGATTGCTTCCGTTCCAAAAATAACTCTCCCAAAGGTTTCATTCCGTTTGGACTCCGTTTGATATTCCTTTTCTGCGAAACACTGAAACAAGAAAAAAACAGAAACTGACACTGGGCTCTGGGTTAATAGGTTAGTCCCAAAAATAATATAAAAGTGCACAGTAAAGCCCATTAACATCAAAAACAGATAATATAATAGCATGAATACTTCATAAATTATAGATACGTTGGAGACGTATCATCATCCCCAAGCTTAATTCCTGCTCGTCCTCGAGTAGGTAAATGATAAAAGAAAGAATTTATGAAGTGTGAATGCTAGCAGGTGCACAAGTTTGATCAATGATAATTTCAATCACCTTTTCTAACATCATTATATGTCATAACAGTAGCTCATAAAACTTTGCATGATCAAGTAACAAACTATTCACATGTTAAAGTATAGATCATAAACTTTCTTGAAAACTAACAAACCGTGTTATTCGTCATCAAACAATTACAGTTCAACTTATTTTTAGGAAGAGTCTATGTCAGAGCTTTGATTCTGCAAACTTTACATACTCAACTATCATTTAGTCTTCCATGATTGCTACCACTCAAAGCTTATTTTTAGAACAAATAGTATTCATCAAACACAGAGAAAGATAGGGGCTTAATGTTTCGCCTCCCAACCTTTTACCTCAAGGGTAATGTCAACAATAATAATTCATGCTCAAATATATTTAAATGGACATATATGCTTAGATCTTTCCATCACATGATGCTTGCCAACTAAAGAGTAGGTTGGAATGAGAAGGAATACTTCTGACTCTTGCATAAAAGTAAAAGATAGGCCCTTCGCAGAGGGAAGCAGAGATTTGCAGAGGTGCCAGAGCTCGAAGCAAAAACAGAGATGAAAATAATTTTGAGAGGTATGCTTTCATTGTCAACATAACGATCAAGAGTTACCAATATCTTCCATACTAGATACATTATAGGCGGTTCCCAAACAGAAAGGTAAAGATTTTACTCCCCCTCCACCAACAATCACACTCCACGTCTTGTCCGAAACAACGGGTGCCGTCCAACTTTCAACAATCCTGCGGGAGTTTGTTTAAATTATTTGCGAATTTGTTTTTGATCTTTTGATCATAGGACTGGGCATCCCAATTACCAGCCATTTTCTCGTGAATGATGAGTGGAGTCCACTCATCGTGAGAATAACCCACCTAGCATGTAAGATACTGACAACCCCTAGTCGCTACATGAGCGATTCAGGCATACAAAATAAATTATTATTTGAAGGTTTAGGCACATGCAAATTTACTTGGAACGGCAGGTAAATACCACATATAGATAGATATGGTGGACACTCATGGAAGAAACTTGGTTCAAGGAATTGGATGCACAAGCAGTATTCCCGCTTAGTACAGATATTTTGGCTAGCAAAGGATTCTAAATAGCAAGCACCACATGTTAGAGGATCCATAACAATATAACTTCTATACAAATATACCCAAGCATAACTCATTATGTTATCTTCCTTGTCCAACTTCAACTAATTTGCTCAGGTTTGAAAATAATTAATGGGGCTCACAATCATAGAAGATGTCCATGATAGTATATTTATATGTGAAATCTCTCTTCCTTCAATATTCTTTCATGAATTGTTCAAGTGACCAATACAATGTTTGCTAACCTTCAATAAATTTACCACCTCTACTTCTTATATGTGAAGGCATTACTCCCCATGGGAAAGGCATATGAAACATATATAATTTCAGATTTATGACATTCAAATCATTCAACCATTTACTCATAGGATATAAGTGAAGCACACGAGTAAATGACAAACTACTCCAAAAAGATATAAGTGAAGATCAATGAGTAGTTAAATAATTATTTAGATATGTGAAGACTCTCTCTCATTTAATAATTTCAGATCTTGATACTTTATTCAAACAGCAAGCAAAACAAAATAAAATGGCATGACTCTCCAAGCAAAACACATATCATGTGGTGAATAAAAATATAGCTCCAAGTAAAGTTACCGATGAACGAAGACGAAAGACGGGATGCCTTCCGGGGCATCCCCAAGCTTAGATGCTTGGTTATCCTTGAATATTACCTTGGGGTGCCTTGGGCATCCCCAAGCTTAGCCTCTTGCCACTCCTTACTCCATATTCCATCGAATCTTTACCCAAAACTTGAAAACTTCACAACACAAAACTTAATAGAAAACTCGTAAGCTCCGTTAGTATAAGAAAATAAATCACCACTTAGGTACTGTTGTGAACTCATTCTAAATTCGTATTGGTGTAATATCTACTGTATTCCAACTTATCTATGGTTCATACCCTCCGATACTACTCATAGATTCATCAAAATAAGCAAACAACACATAGAAAACAGAATCTGTCAAAAACAGAATAGTCTGTAGTAATCTGTATAAAACGTATACTTCTGGAACTCAAAAAATTCTAAAATAAATTGGTGGACCTGACGAATTTGTCTAGTAATCATATGCAGAAATAATCAACTAAATAGCACTCTCCAGTAAAAAAATTTAGCTAATCTCGTGAGCGCTAAAGTTTCTATTTTTTACAACATGATCATAAAGACTTCACCCAAGTCTTCCCAAAGGTTCTACTTGGCACAAACACTAATTAAAACACAAAACCACATATAAGCAGAAGCTAGATCGATTATTTATTCCTAAACAGAACCTAAAAGCAAGAAACTAAAATAAAATTGGGTTGCCTCCCAACAAGCGCTAACGTTTAACGCCCCTATCTAGGCATGATGATTTCAATGATGCTCACATAAAAGATAAGAATTGAAACATAAAGAGAGCATCATGAAGAATATGACTAGTACATTTAAGTCTAACCCACTTCCTATGCATAGGGATTTTGTGAGCAAACAACTTATGGGAACAATAATCAACTAGCATAGGAAGGCAAAACAAGCATAACTTTAAAGCTCTAAGCACATAGAGAGGAAACTTGATATTATTGCAATTCCTACAAGCGTATATTCCTCCCTGTAACATCCCAAATTTTCAATTTGGAATGTTATACATTAGATCATCATGCATATCATATTTTCTTGCATTTTGTTGATCCTAGAAATTTCACGCAACTCAAGGACCCTCGGAGAGAGTTGGAGATTTCGAAATTTTCGTATTTGAGTTCTCTCAAAACTATGAAAAGAGGATCATTGGATTTATTTATTTTATCTTCAAATATTTTTTCCAATATCAAAAATAAGAGAGGGAATAATATGACTTTCCCAAAATTTAGGAAAAATGAAGATTTAATAAATAAAGCAAATTTTGGATTTTTCTCGGAGTTTATTTAGCTTAGGGAAAAATGCGTGTTTTCAAAAATTGCATTTTGGCCCCGTGTTAAAGTTCATTTTGTTCGACTCATTTTTAGGAGTCGGGGAAAGTTTACTTTATTAATTTCGGAGTTCGTTTAGATTTTTTTTTTGTTTATTTTTCTACGCGCGAGACCGTTTTAAAAAAAAACCCCGCAGCGCCTTGGGCCAAAGGCCCAAGCCGCCTAGCCACCGGCCGGCCAAGGCCAGGAGTCCATCGCGCACGCGCCACCAGGGAGCCGCCGCTCCTTTTCCAATCCTAGTAGGACTCTTTTCCTACTTCCGTTTATTCCGTATTTGTTTATAGATCTTTTCCCTCTTGTTTCCTAATCCTAGTCTATTTCTTGTCCCCTACCCCAAGCAAAAACCCTCCCCTCCCCAATATAAATACCCAAGCACCCCCCCCCTCTAACACATCAAACCAACACCTCTCCTCTCCTCTCCTCACCGCCGCCGCCGCCCAACACTTGCCGTCGCCCCACCCAGCGCCGCCGCCCACACCGCCGCCGCCGCCGCCCTCGCCGCCGCCGCCGAGCCCTCGCCTCTTGAGGTACTAGCCCAGCGCGCGTCACCTTTTCTTTTCCTCGGATCGGTTTTTCGTACCGGTTTTCTAGATCGGTTTTTCTTTTCGGTTTTCTTTCCGAAACCCTAGATCGGTTTTTCTCGCCAGTTTTTCTTTCCAGTTTTTTTTAGCAAGCATTCGCCGGACCGTTCGTGCTAACGAACGTGATCACCGGTTTGCCTCGGTTAATGAACGTCCGTTCGTTCAACCGTTCGTCGTTTTCCTTCTCATCGGATTTATTCCGCTATTTTTCTGATAGCGATTTCAGATCCTATTTTCTTTCTAGTCTATCTTCTCGCTCGTTTATCGGAATCAGGTGATTCAAGCGCCTGGAGTTTCATCTCGAAACCGCCGTTCCGACTAATCAACTTAAACAAAGTTTTGCTACTGTAAAATTTGACTTAGTTTCAATTTGCTAGAACCGAGTTGTTTTCTTTAAATCGTTTGACTTTCGTTGCTTTATTTGATTCGATTCTTTTGCAACCAGTGTTCTTAAGTTGAACTTTCTGGTTAGATCTTTTATTCGAGATTTACCTGTGCATTAGATGAGTACTTATTGTATGCTTGTTGTTGGTCTGCGATAGATCACCGGAGTCGCCGCTTGTTACTTGAGTCTTTAGGTTTCATGGATCGTCGACAAGGCAAGTAACACTTTGATCATATCTTTTCTCATACCCAGTTTTTATGCATTAGATCAATCCTCGAACACTTGCATGATTAGGATCTAATTAAATTGTGGGATGGGAAGTAGATTGAGGTAGTACCTATTACCTGTTTTACTTATGAAACCTTTGGGAGTTACTTCTACGTTTGCTTATTATGCCATGCTATGCTAGTAGACGTGGATTGGGTGAGTGATATCCATGACAGATGTGAGATTGTTACATTAATGGTTTATCTAATGTGGCAACTTAAACACACATCTGGGTGGATTGAGGCACCTGGTTTCTATCAGGACTTGCCTGTTTTTCTTCGGACCGCCACCCAGGCTCAAAGGGATCATAAGATCGTTCATGCTAGTAACTTCCGTGTGCAGCCACAAGCCATTATGGGCTCTGGCATAGTTGATTAAGTTGTGTGAACTCTTACAGTGGTAGACTAGCTGATGTAGGGGTTATAGGTGGTACGGTCTACCCATCGTAAGGTGCAAACGCTTCCGAAAGACTATGTCTCGGTCATCCGTTTCTCAAACACCATGTAGTGCGAGAAACCAAACGGAGGCGATCGAGTCTTGTGGGGAAAAGTGCGCAAACCTCTGCAGAGTGTATAAACTAATCATGATTAGCCGTGTCCCCGGTTATGGACATCTTGAGTATCTAGTACTTGAATATCATGTGAATCTCAACATGTTACTCTAATTAATATTATTGGGTTTTTAATGAGTACTTTTAATTGGGATTGAGGATGCTGTCAACCATTCTCAATGTTTAACAACCACCATGATAGTTAAACAAATTTATTCCTTTGAAGTAGGGAAAAACTGGCTTTATGCAAAACTGTAACCGTAGAGCTTTCCACCAGCCACATATGCATGTAGTACAGGCTTATCATTCATTATTCTCTATGTGTTACATTGCCAGCATATTCCATGTGCTGACCCGTTTTCGGGCTGTAACTTTCATGTTGCAGACTTTTCAGACAACGAGTAAGGTGTTTTAGGTCGTGGTTCTATACTCAGTGATGCCGCTGGAGTTGATGGACTCACTTATCTTCCAAGTCTTCCGCTGTTATCGTTATTAGATGGCCTTAAGCCATACTTATTGTAATAAGTCCTCTTTTGGACAACGATGTAATAAGTGTGTGATTGCTACTCTGTTATAAATCCTTGAAATCTTGTGTGGTGTCGGCATTCTTGATCCGGGGATGACACCGAGCACGAGACTTGATCCATTCGGTCGGGTCGCTACTGAGAGATGGTATCGAGCACACGTTGGTATAGGACACGACCACTAAGTTAAAGCCATAGATCACTACTCTCTTCTCATTTTCTAACTCCTCATCTTTTCTACTCTTTTAGGATGAAGGACGCGAAGATCAAGTCGCCCAACCAGATGAAGGCACACCTTTTGGATTTCACTTGAAGGAAGTCACCAAGTACTGAACATTGGACTACCAAGTTTCACGGGACTTTCAGCGCCACTCTGCTGAAGAGGAGCTGGAAGATTCAAGCTCACGTTAAGGAAGGACATTCGCCCAATCACCAAGCGTATAGATAGTGTTTTCAGTGCACCAACCTGGAGTCTGGGAAAGAGCATGGCAGCTCATATCACCATGGGACGCATTGGAGAAGTTTATCAAGAAGACCTCAAGGACACTATCTACCAGATTTGCGGACGCCGGAATGAACAATGGGAGATAGTCAGCACCAAGAAGGACCGATCCATTGCAGCTTTCATCCAGGAGTTAAACCAGCACATTCGACGCCAGGAGAACCAGATGTGCAATGATATGATAGAGTTGAAGAATGCAAAGGGAAGGATCATCGAACTTGAAGGAGAACTGAAGTCTACACGCAAGGACTACATGGACGAGATCGTAGCTGTAGCAAGACACAATAACGACCTTAAGTATGAGATTGAAGAACTCAAGAAGAAATTGGAGCTCAAGAATGAAGACAAGTACATCGGCTGTCCGAGCAACTACATCATCATCGATGACACCGATTCGGATCCAAGTGAACCCGACTTTGAAGA
Organism: Aegilops longissima; assembly: GCA_021605205.1. Lineage (NCBI taxonomy): Eukaryota > Viridiplantae > Streptophyta > Magnoliopsida > Poales > Poaceae > Aegilops > Aegilops longissima. Next base: position 488,648,778 of record CM038676.1, on the reverse strand, counting down.
CGAAGCTGGAGCAGACATCATGGAGTCTTCCACCGGTTCAAATTAGTAGATGACCCCCACATATTAGTAGTATTACCTCCATGTAAACATTATAGTACACGCACTTTTGCGATAGTTAGACCATTGTAAGCCCTTTGTTTGAATTGAATGAAGTGATTTTGTGTGCATTTGCTCATGTGCATTTGGGTAGTGTTTTCTCCTTAGACCTCACTCTATTCTTAAATTCTCATCTTTTCTAAACCCATCAGATGCCTCCGAGACGCGACCCCGGGTTTGTTTTCCCGCTAGAGATCACCCAGTTGATTCAGCAGCAGAACACTTTGATCCAAACATTGGTACAGAACCAAGGCAACAACAACAACCCACCGCCACCACCACCTGCAGATCACTTGACTCGTTTCCTTAGGCTGAATCCGCCGGTGTATTCCAGTAGCACCGAGCCGATTGTAGCAGATGATTGGCTCCGTAAGGTAGGGAGGGAGTTGACCACTGCAGGATGTACAGATGGAGAAAAGGTGAAGTTTGCTGCACACCAACTTGAAGGACCTGCATCAGCATGGTGGGAGAAATACCCAAGGAGTTAGCCGAAGACCTTCGAGAGCTATGTTTGGAAATAGTTCCGAGAGGCTATGTAGCAGCATTGGAGATTCAGTCTACGTTGATGGACAAAATCAGGGAAGCTCAGAAAAAGGACAAAGAGATTGCGGATATAAAGAAGAAAATGAGTGAAGGAAAAGCAAAGGGATTTCATGAGGATGAGCACGATACCCTATGGTTTGAGGACCGTATTTACGTGCCAAATGACCCGGAGATCAGGAAGTTGATTTTGCAAGAAGCACATGATTCACCCTATTCGATTCACCCAGGAAATACCAAGATGTATTTAGATTTGAAGGAAACATTCTGGTGGACCGGAATGAAGAAGGATATTGCAGAGTATGTAGCAGTTTGTGATGTATGTCAAAGGGTGAAGGCAGAACATCATAAGCCAGCAGGATTGTTGCAACCATTGCCGATACCCAAATGGAAGTGGGATAAACTAGGCATGGATTTCATCACGGGTTTGCCAAAGACTCGTTCAGGCTATGATTTGATTTGGGTTATAGTCGACCGCTTGACGAAGGTAGCTCATTTCATTCCAGTCAAGACTACCTATAGCAGTGCTAAGTTGGCAAAGATATACATGACCAGGATTGTGTGTTTGCACGGAGTTCCGAGGAGTATCGTGTCGATATAGAAACTCAATTTACCCGAAAGTTTTGGAATCGGTTACGAAACATTGGGAACCAGGCTGGAATTGATGCAGCTTTCCACCCACGACCGATGGACGGACCGAGAGAGTCAATCAGATTTTGGAGGATATCTTTGAGAGCTTGTGCACTAGATTATGGATCTAGTTGGGATGATAACTTGCCGTATGCAGAGTTTTCTTATAACAACAGTTACCAAACCAGCTTGAAGATGGCACCTTTCGAGGCTTTGTACGGAAGGAGGTGTAGGACACCGTTATCATGGGACGAAGTTGGAGACCGTCGCTTGTTTGGACCAGATTTGATTAAGGAGTCGAATGAAGGTTAAGTTGATTCGCGATAGGCTCAAGGTAGCCCATCCAGACGAGAAAAAGCTATGCGGATTCAAAATGCAAGGCGATAGAATATGAAGTTGGAGACAGAGTTTATCTTAGAGTATCCCCACTTCGAGGAGTTAAGCGTTTTGGAGTTAAAGGAAAGTTAGCACCACATTTCGTTGGACCGTATAGGATCTTGCAACGCATGGGAGAAGTTGCTTATAAGTTGGAATTGCCAGAGGGACTGTCAGGAGTTCATGATGTATTCCATGTTTCTCAGCTGAAGAAATGTCACGCCGAGATGGCGGAAGTACCGCTAAGAGATACAGTACCACTTGAAGCAATTCAGTTGAAGGATGATTTAACATATGAGGAGAAACCAGTCAGGATTCTCGATTATGCCAGCAGAGTTACTCGCAGCAAGGTTATCAAGTTTACAAGGTTCGATGGAGCCACCACACTGAGGATGAAGCCACATGGGAAAGAGAAGAAGATTTGCTCAAGGACCACCCTCACCTATTTTCTAGCCAACCCGAATCTCGAGGGCGAGATTCATCTTAAGGGGGGTAGGTTTGTAACATCCCAAATTTTCAATTTGGAATGTTATACATTAGATCATCATGCATATCATATTTTCTTGCATTTTGTTGATCCTAGAAATTTCACGCAACTCAAGGATCCTCGGAGAGAGTTGGAGATTTCGAAATTTCCGTATTTGAGTTCTCTCAAAACTATGAAAAGAGGATCATTGGATTTATTTATTTTATCTTCAAATATTTTTTCCAATATCAAAAATAAGAGAGGGAATAATATGACTTTCCCAAAATTTAGGAAAAATGAAGATTTAATAAATAAAGCAAATTTTGGATTTTTCTCGGAGTTTATTTGCCTTAGGGAAAAATGCGTGTTTTCAAAAATTGCATTTTCGCCCCGTGTTAAAGTTCATTTTGTTCGACTCATTTTTAGGTGTCGTGGAAAGTTTACTTTATTAATTTTGGAGTTCGTTTAGATTTTTTTTTGTTTATTTTTCTGTGCGCGAGACCGTTTTAAAAAAAACCCGCAGCGCCTTGGGCCAAAGGGCCAAGCCGCCTAGCCACCGGCCGGCCAAGGCCAGGAGGCCATCGCGCGCGCGCCACCAGGGAGCCGCCGCTACTTTTCCAATCCTAGTAGGACTCTTTTCCTACTTCCGTTTATTCCGTATCTGTTTATAGATCTTTTCCCTCTTGTTTCCTAATCCTAGTCTATTTCTTGTCCCCTACCCCAAGCAAAAACCCTCCCCTCCCCAATATAAATACCCAAGCACCCCCCCCCCCCCTCTAACACATCAAACCAACACCTCTCCTCTCCTCTCCTCACCGCCGCCGCCGCCCAACACCGCCGCCGCCCCACCCAGCGCCGCCGCCCCACACCGCCGCCGCCGCCCTACGCCGCCACCCAACGCTGCCGCCGCCGGAGCCCCTCGCCTCTTCGAGGTACTAGCCCCGCGCCGCGTCACCTTTTCTTTTCCTCGGATCGGTTTTCCGTTCCGGTTTTCTAGATCGGTTTTTCGTTTCGGTTTTCTTTCCGAAACCCTAGATCGGTTTTTCTTTCCAGTTTTGTTTAGCAAGCATTCGCCGGACCGTTCGTCCTAACGAACGTGATCACCGGTTTGCCTCGGTTAATGAACGTCCGTTCGTTCAACCGTTCGTCGTTTTCCTTCTCATCGGATTTATTCCGCTATTTTTCTGATAGCGATTTCAGATCCGATTTTCTTTCTAGTCTATCTTCTCGCTCGTTTATCGGAATCAGGTGATTCAAGCGCCTAGAGTTTCATATCGAAACCGCCGTTCCGACTAATCAACTTAAACAAAGTTTTTCTACTGTAAAATTTGACTTAGTTTCAATTTTCTAGAACCGAGTTGTTTTCTTTCGTCGTTTGACTTTCGTTGCTTTATTTGATTCGATTCTTTTTGCAACCAGGGTTCTTAAGTTGAACTTTCTGGTTAGATCTTTTATTCGAGATTTACCTGTGCATTAGATGAGTACTTATTGTATGCTTGTTGTTTGTCTGCGATAGATCATCCGGAGTGCGCCGCTTGTTACTTCGAGTCTCTAGGTTTCACGGATCGTCGGCAAGGCAAGTAACACTTTGATCATATCTTTTCTCATACCCAGTTTTTATGCATTAGATCAATCCTCGAACACTTGCATGATTAGGATCTAATTAAATAGTGGGATGGGAAGTAGATTGAGGTAGTACCTATTACTTGTTTTACTTATGAAACCTTTGGGAGTTACTTCTACGTTTGCTTATTATGCCATGCTATGCTAGTAGACGTGGATTGGGTGAGTGATATCCATGACAAATGTGAGATTGTTACATTAATGGTTTATCTAAGGTGGCAACTTAAACACACATCTGGGTGGATTGAGGCACCTGGTTTCTATCAGGACTTGCCTGTTTTTCTTCGGACCGCCACCCAGGCTCAAAGGGATCATAAGATCATTCATGCTAGTAACTTCCGTGTGCAGCCACAAGCCATTATGGGCTCTGGCATAGTTGATTAAGTCGTGTGAACTCTTACAGTGGTAGACTAGCTGATGTAGGGTTATAGGTGGTAGGGTCTACCCATCGTAAGGTGCAAACGCTTCGAAAGACTATGTCTCGGTCATCCGTTTCTCAAACACCATGTAGTGCGAGAAACCAAGCGGAGGCGATCGAGTCTTGTGGGGAAAAGTCATAAACCTCTGCAGAGTGTATAAACTAATCATGATTAGCCGTGTCCCCGGTTATGGACATCTTGAGTATCTAGTACTTGAATATCATGTGAATCTCAACATGTTACTCTAATTAATATTATTGGGTTTTTAATGAGTACTTTTAATTGGGATTGAGGATGTTGTCAACCATTCTCAATGTTTAACAACCACCATGATAGTTAAACAAATTTATTCCTTTGCAGTAGGGAAAAACTGGCTTTATGCAAAAACTGTAACCGTAGAGCTTTCCACCAGCCACATATGCATGTAGTACAGGCTTATCATTCATTATTCTCTATGTGTTACATTGCCAGCATATTCCATGTGCTGACCCGTTTTCGGGCTGCAACTTTCATGTTGCAGACTTTTCAGACAACGAGTAAGGTGTTTTAGGTCGTGGTTCTATACTCAGTGATGCCGCTGGAGTTGATGGACTCACTTATCTTCCAAGTCTTCCGCTGTTATCGTTATTAGATGGCCTTAAGACATACTTATTGTAATAAGTCCTCTTTTGGACAACGATGTAATAAGTGTGTGATTGCTACTCTGTTATAAATCCTTGAATCTTGCGTGGTGTCGACATTCTGATCCGAGGATGACACCTGAGCACAGAGACTTGATCCATTCGGGTCGGGTCGCTACACTCCCTCATAATAATTTTCAGTAGCATCATGATTGAATTCAACAATATAACTATCACATAAATCATTATTTTCATGATGCACAAGCATAGAAATTTTATTACTCTCCACATAAGCAAATTTATTCTCATTCGGAATAGTAGTGGGAGAAAACTCAACAAAACAACTATCATGTGATGCATAATCCAATTGAAAATTAAAATCATGATGACAAGTTTCATGGTTATCTTTATTCTTTATAGCATACGTGTCATCACAATAATCATCATAAATAGGAGGCATGCTTTCATCATAATAAATTTTCTCATCAAAACTTGGGGGACAAAAAATATCATATTCATCAAACATAGCATCCCCAAGCTTGTGGCTTTGCATATCATTAGCATCATGGGTATTCAAAGAATTCATACTAACAACATTGCAATCATGCTCATCATTCACATATTTTGTGCCAAGCATTCTATGTAATTCTTCTTCTAGTACTTGAGCACAATTTTCCTTTCCATCATTTTCACGAAAGACATTAAAAAGATGAAGCATATGAGGCACCCTTAATTCCATTTTTTGTAGTTTTCTTTTATAGACTAATCTAGTGACAAAACAAGAAACTGAAAGATTCGATTGCAAGATCTAAAGATACACCTTCAAGCACTCACCTCCCCGGCAACGGCGCTAGAAAATAGCTTGATGTCTACTACACAACCTTCTCCTTGTAGACGTTGTTGGGCCTCCAAGTGCAGATGTTTGTAGGACAGTAGCAAATTTCCCTCAAGTGGATGACCTAAGGTTTATTAATCCGTGGGAGGCGTAGGTTGAAGATGGTCTCTCTCAAACAACCCTTCAACCAAATAACAAAGAGTCTCTTGTGTCCCCAACACACCCAATACAATGGTAAATTGTATAGGTGCACTAGTTCGGCGAAGAGATGGTGATACAAGTGAAATATGGATGGTAGATATAGGTTTTTGTAATCTGAAAATATAAAAACAGCAAGGTAACTAATGATAAAAGTGAGCGTAAAAGGTATTGCAATGCTAGGAAACAAGGTCTAGGGTTCATACTTTCACTAGTGCAAGTTCTCTCAACAATAATAACATAATTGGATCATATAACTATCCCTCAACATGCAACAAAGAGTCACTCCAAAGCCACTAATAGCGGAGACCAAACGAAGAGATTATTGTAGGGTACGAAACCACCTCAAAGTTATTCTTTCGGATTGATCTATTAAAGAGTTCGTACTAGAATAACACCTTAAGACACATATCAACCAAAACCCTAATGTCACCTAGATACTCCAATGTCACCTTAAGTATCCGTGGGTATGATTATACGATATGCATCACACAATCTCAGATTCATCTATTCAAACCAACACAAAGTACTTCAAAGAGTGCCCCAAAGTTTCTACTGGAGAGTCAAGACGAAAACGTGTGCCAACCCCTATGCATAGGTTCATCGGCGGAACCCGCAAGTTGATCACCACAACATACATCAAGTGAATCAATAGAATACCCGTTGTCACCACGGGTATCCCACGCAAGACATACATCAAGTGTTCTCAAATTCTTAAAGACTCAATCCGATAAGATAACTTCAAAGGGAAAACTCAATCCATTACAAGAGAGTAGAGGGGGAGAAACATCATAAGATCCAACTATAATAGCAAAGCTCGCGATACATCAAGATCGTATCATCTCAAGAACACGAGAGAGAGAGAGAGAGAGAGAGAGAGAGAGAGAGAGAGATCAAACACATAGCTACTGGTACATACCCTCAGCCCCGAGGGTGAACTACTCCCTCCTCGTCATGGAGAGCGCCGGGATGATGAAGATGGCCACCAGTGAGGGTTCCCCCCTCCGACAGGGTGCCGGAACAGGGTCCCGATTGTTTTTTGGTGGCTACAGAGGCTTGCGGTGGCGGAACTCCCGATCTATTCTGCTCCCTGATGGTTTTAGGGTATATGGACATATATAGGCGAAAGAAGTCGGTCAGGGGAGCCACGAGGGGCCCACGAGGGTGGAGGGCACGCCCCCCTGCCTCGTGCCTTCCTTGTTGCTTCCCTTACGTACACTCCAAGTCTTCTAGATTGCTTCTATTCCAAAAATAACTCTCCCGAAGATTTCATTCCGTTTGGACTCCGTTTGATATTCCTTTTCTTCAAACATTGAAACAAGGGAAAAAACAGAAACTGGCACTGGGCTCCGGGTTAATAGGTTAGTCCCAAAAATAATATAAAAGTGCATAGTAAAGCCCATTAATAGCATGAATACTTAATAAATTATAGATACGTTGGAGACGTATCTAATCCCCCCTCGACGCTCGGCTATAAATAGAGCCCTCCACAGCCTCCTCGAGCACCATCCTCTCCTCCCACACACTCCACGATCTCGTAGAAAGCCGTAGCCCGGCCGGGCAGGCCGCGGGCCGCCGTCCCCGAGCTCGAGCTCACCGGCGATCCCCTCGGGTCGTCTCTGCAGCTCCAGCCCCTCCCAGGCTCGGGCCACCTTTCCAGGGCCTCCGTCGTGCCTCGGTGGTGCCGTTCCGCCAGGTTGGAGCCCCTGGTGTTGCCTCTGGTCGCCGTCGTCTTCATCTCCGGCGACCTCCGCTCTCTGCCGTCCGACCACCCCTAGCTACTCTACGGGTACGGGCAGGTGTGCCTCCGTCTCCTCTTTCGATCCCTCCCTCTCGTTCTGGCCAAGAAGCTCTCCTCGCCGGCGTGAGCTCCAGTGACGCCGCGCCGTCCTCTGTTACCCTCTCCCCCTTCCTCTCACCTGACTAGCAGGGCCCGCTAGTCAGCCACTCAGTACGCACGCGAAGCGGTACGAGTAGTGGCCCCGCGAGGCTTTACGCCTTCGACGTCACCTCCCCAGTTTGTTTTTATTTAAATTCAAACTTCATTTTCCCAGAGAGCTTCAAATAGCCAAAACTCTTTAACCATAAGTCCAAATGAATTGATTCTTTTTGCATTGTGTTCTTTGTAAACAAATCTAGTAGCTCACCAAAAATGAGATTTTTCTCTGCTGTCTAGATTTTCGGAAGGTGAAGCTTGTCTTGAGGATCACCAGGAGGCTTGTGAACCTCATCTGCACTAAGGCAGGCCACAACAACATTTTCATGGTGCCATTACAATATTTGTGATTTTTTTCAACTTGAATGAATGATTTAATCCATGCATTTAAATCACTATTGTATTATTTATATTCTGTTAGTTTCTTGTTAGAGTTGACATGCTTAGTTTATAGAAAGTCTAAAGCTACTAAGTTGGTTAAGTAACTAGAAGTAATATTTGTTATGAAGAAGTAATATGATTATGGATATGAGTAATTATTTTTGAGTTATTTTTCTTGCAGGAGAAAAATGAAATAATTTGGTAAGAAAAGATTCTGTTTAAAGTGATGATTAATCATAACCAGGGAAGTGTCATGAGTTGTTGATGTTTATGCTTAGTGTGGATATAGTTGACCCAGTTATTTCCGATGATATATGATGCATATGCTCGTGTTGCATTGGCATGGCATACTATGACACCGGTTATTTTCAATTTAAGTTGAACCTGCTAATAACTCAACTTGAATATATCGTTGACCGGGTCATGGTGCCATTGAATCGAGTTTTTCCCAGTGCAACCACATTTGCCTTTATGGGAAGGCCTTTATTCGGTCCGTTGTCATGCCTCTGGTCGGTGCCGCCAATGAGGGAAGGTTATGGGCGTGCGGTACCCTGGCCTGGTAAGCATACATAACCTTGGGTGCCCGTTGTTGAGGTTATTGTACCATGTCCCCATGTGGGACAGTTTATGTTTTGGCCACCACGGTGGTCGTTGGTGTCTTTGGTAGACACGGGGCCACCCAGGACTAGCCCGTGGGGAGTGAGTCGGAGTGGCCGAGAGAGTGTCATGGCAATGGAGGGGTTTCGTCGGAATGCCGTTGGTCCACCCGAATGGGAGTGCGAGGCCATGGGTTCTGTGGTGTGGGTACAGTGCGCTACCTTTGCAGAGTGTAATAAATCTATCGATAGCCGAGTCCACGGTTACGGACACGCTCGAAAGTAGGTCACACCATGGGTCAATGTTTAATAAATTTTGCACACTAAGTCATGAACTTTGCATTGTTGATGATGGTGGGAAGGCCATCTTGGTGTTTGAGACCAAGGGTTGGTCGTGGTTGTGATCGCTGGAAAGATCATGAGGTAACTCAAATTAAGACCACGAGGTTGGTACGTTTGTGATCCAAGAGATATCACCGTTGGTAAACCAGTCCGAGGGACTTTTCTCACAAGAGTATGATCACAGCATGTTGGATATATTGTTGCATTATTAATAATTGGTTCATTATCATGATATTGTTTGCCATTTATGTTTATGCTTGTTGTGATCTTGCAAGTACATTCAATGTACTGACCTGGCGTGTCATGCCAGATTTCAGGAAAGTCTCGTTGGAAAGGAGTGCTGTCCAATTCTAGATCGTGTCCACATCGGTATCCCTGTGCTATGGAGTTCCGCTACGACGTTGTTTCGCTACCACGTAGTTGTTATGATCGAGGCCCCTTTATGTTCACTAAATAATGTACATATTGTTCAGCCGCACCGTGTGTGCCGCTTGGCCTCGCCACCTGTTGTAATATAAACTATGATCCGCTAGCATCAATAAAGAGGTTGTTTTCTGTATCAAGATGTTGTGCGTTGCCAGAATACATGGTCTCTGGGCTGGCAATGCATGGTAAATTGGTTGCTCTGAGCCGGGGTGCCACATCGGAGCTAGCGATTGAGGGTGAGTCCTGCTTTTCAATGATAAGGGGAACCCAGTTTGACTCCATGCTTGCCGATGACACAGTCGCCTCCGGGTCTCCGGTATGAGCTTCGTAATAGCACAGGGTCCGGTGGGCTCCAAACTCCCATCTTCAGACTCGGCAGTTTGCTTCGGATCTAAAGCCAAAGCGGTGGTTGGGCAACGAACCCTTCGAAGATCAAGTCTCCTCGGATATCAGCGACATAGTTCAGGTTCCCAAAACTGATCTGATGACCCGGGGTGTAGCTGCTGATCTGTTCGAGGTGATCAATTGAAATAGCACGCAGAGCAAAGCCACCGAACACAAAAAGTTTACCAGAGAGGAAAGTTTCCCCGGAAACAGCGTCGTTGTTGATGATTGAACGAGCCATCGAACCTTCTATCGACGGCATAGTGGAACTCTCAATGAAAGCACCAATATCGGTGTCAAAACCGGCCGATCTCGGGTAGGGGGTCCCGAACTGTGCGTCTGAGGGTTGAAGGTAACAGGAGACAGGGGACACGATGTTTACCTAGGTTTGGGCCCTCTTGATGGAGGTAATACCCTACTTCCTGCTTGTTTGACTTTGATGAGTATAGGGGTTACAAGAGTTGATCTACCTCGAGATCTTAATGGCTAAACCTTAGATGTCTAGCCTATGTAATTTCTGATAGCCTCTACAGACTAAACCCTCCGGTTTCTATAGACACCGGAGGAGGCTAGGGTTGTACAGATTCGGTTTACAGAGAAAGGAAACTATACATCCGGATGCCAATCTTGCCACCCACGCAAAGGGGAGTCCCATCCGGACACGGGGAGGCCTTCTTCCTTGTATCTTCACAGCCCATTAGTCCGGCCCATATCACATAGCCCGGACACCCGAGGACCCCATAATCCAGGACTCCCTCATCTGGACTCTCAGATTCATCGGGGCACTCCTCAGTTTTAGGCAGATCGCACTGGCGAAATTCTAATTCCTCAACCTGAACAAATTCTTCGGCGACCAGATGAACTTCATCACTGTCGCTAGCAAATGCGTCGGCTGATCCGTATATAGTCATGCGTGCTTATGGAAAAGAACTTGCATGACATATTTTGTCTTACCCTCTGCTACCTCTTGAGCACTGCGTTGGTTTTCCCTTGAAGAGGAAAGGGTGATGCAGCAAAGTAGCGTAAGTATTTCCCTCAGTTTTTTAGAACCAAGGTATCAATCCAGTAGGAGGCCATGCACAAGTCCCTCGCACCTACACAAACAAATAAATCATCGCAACCAACGCAATAAAGGGGTTGGCAATCCCTTCACGGTCACTTACGAGAGTGAGATCTGATAGATATGATAAGATCATATTTTTGGTATTTTTATGATAAAGATGCAAAGTAAAATAAAAGAAAAATAAAAGGCAACGGAAATAGCTTGTTGTTGGAAGATTAATATGATGGAAAATAGACCCGGGGGCCATATGTTTCACTAGTGGCTTCTCTCATGAGCATAAGTATTACGGTGGGTGAACAAATTACTATTGAGCAATTGATAGAATTGAGCATAGTTATGAGAATATCTAGGTATGATCATGTATATAGGCATCACGTCCGAGACAAGTAGACCGACTCCTGCCAAGATCTACTACTATTACTCCACACACGACCGCTATCCAAATGCATCTAGAGTATTAAGTTCATAAGAACAGAGTAACGCTTTAAGCAAGATGACATGACGTAGAGGATAAACTCATGCAATATGATATAAACCCCATCTTGTTATCCTCGATGGCAACAATACAATACATGCCTTGCTGCCCCTCATCCTTTGGGAAAGGACACCGCAAGATTGAACCCAAAGCTAAGCACTTCTCCCATTGCAAGAAAGATCAATCTAGTAGGCCGAACCAAACTGATAATTCGAAGAGACTTGCAAAGATAACCAATCATACATAAAAGAATTCAGAGAAGATTCAAATATTGTTCATAGATAAACTTGATCATAAAACCAAAATTCATCGGTCTCAACAAACAAAAGAAGATTACATTAAATAGATCTCCACGAGAGAGGGGGAGAACATTGTATTGAGATCCAAAAAGAGGGAAGAAGCCATCTAGCTAATAACTATGGACCCGAAGGTCTAAGGTAAACTACTCACACATCATCGGAGAGGCTATGGTGTTCATGTTGAAGCCCTCCGTGAGAGATGCCCCCTCCGGCGGAGCTCCGGAAAAGGCCCCAAGATGGGATCTCACGGGTACAGAAGGTTGCGGCGGTGGAATTAGGTTTTTGGCTCCGTATCTGGTAGTTTGGGGGTATGTAGGTATATATAGGAGGAAGAAGTACGTCGGTGGAGCAACATGGGGCCCACGAGGGTGGAGGGCATGCCCCCCTACCTCGTGCCTTCCTGGTTGATGTCTTGACGTAGGGTCCAAGTCCTCTGGATCACGTTTGTTCCGAAAATCACGTTCCCGAAGGTTTCATTCCGTTTGGACTCCGTTTGATATTCTTTTTCTGCGAAACTCTGAAATAGGCGAAAAACAACAATTCTGGGTTGGGCCTCCGGTTAATAGGTTACTCCCAAAAATAATATAAAAGTGTATAATAAAGCCCAATAATTTCCAAAATAGAATATAAATAGCATGGAACAATAAAATATTATAGATACATTGGAGACGTATCAAGCATCCCCAAGCTTAATTCCTGCTCGTCCTCGAGTAGGTAAATGATAAAGACATAATTTTTGATGTGTAATGCTACTTGGCATAATTTCAATGTAATTCTTCTTAATTGTGGTATGAATATTCAGATCCGAAAGATTCAAGATAAAAGTTCATATTGACATAAAAGTAATAATACTTCAAGCATACTAACTAAGCAATTATGTCCTCTCAAAATAACATGGCCAAAGAAAGTTCATCCCTACAAAATCATATAGTTTAGTCATGCTCCATTTCCGTCACACAAGAATTCTCTCATCATGCACAACCCCGATGACAAGCCAAGCAATTGTTTCATACTTTAGTAATCTCAAACTTTTTCAACCTTCATGCAATACATGAGCGTGAGCCATGGATATAGCACTATGGGTGGAATAGAATATAATGATGGGGGTTATATGGAGAAGACAAAAAAGGAGAAAGTCTCACATCAACACGGCAAATCAATGAGCTATTGAGGTGCTCATCGATTGATGTTAATGCAAGGAGTAGGGATTGCCATGCAACAGATGCACTAGAGCTATAAATGTATGAAAGCTCAAAAGAAACTAAGTGGGTGTGCATCCAACTTGTTTGCTCACGAAGACCTAGGGCATTTGAGGAAGCCCATTGTTGGAATATACAAGCCAAGTTCTATAATGAAAAATTCCCACTAGTATATGAAAGTGACAAAACAAGAGACTCTCTATCATGAAGATTATGGTGCTACTTTGAAGCACAAGTGTGGTAAAAGGATAGTAACATTGTCCCTTCTTTCTTTTTCTCTCATTTTTTGGGGCATTCTTCTCTTTTTTTATGGCCTTTCTCTTTTTTATATTTTTTTCTAACTTGGGACAATGCTCTAAAAATGATGATCATCACACTTCTATCTATTTACAACTCAATGATTACAACTCGATACTAGAACAAAGTATGACTCTATATGAATGCCTCCGGCGGTGTACCGAGATATGCAATGAATCAAGAGTGACATGTATGAAAGAATTATGAATGGTGGCTTTGCCACAAATACTATGTCAACTACATGATCATGCAAAGCAATATGACAATGATGAACGTGTCATGATAAACATAATGGTGGAAAGTTGCATGGCAATATATCTCGGAATGGCCATGGAAATGCCATAATAGGTAGGTATGGTGGCTGTTTTGAGGAAGATATAAGGAGGTTTATGTGTGAAAGAGCGTATCATATCACGGGGTTTGGATGCACCGGTGAAGTTTGCACCAACTCTCAATGTGAGAAAGGGCAATGCACGGCATCAAGAGGCTAGCAATGATGGAAGGGTAAGAGTCGATAATCCATGGACTCAACATTAGTCATAAAGAACTCACATACTTATTGCAAAAATCTACAAGTCATCAAAAACCAAGCACTACGCGCATGCTCCTAGGGGGATAGATTGGTAGGAAAAGAGCATCGCTCATCCCCGACCGCCACTCATAAGGAGGACAATCAAAGAACACCTCATGTTTCAAATTTGTTACATAAAGTTTACCATACGTGCATGCTACGGGACTTGCAAACTTCAACACAAATATTTCTCAAATTCACAACTACTCAACTAGCACAACTTTAATATCACTACCTCCATATCTCAAAACAATCATCAAGCATCAAACTTCTCTTAGTATTCAACACACTCATAAGAAAGTTTTTACTAGTCTTGAATACCTAGCATATTAGGATTAAGAAAATTACCATGCTGTTTAAGACTCTCAAAATAATATAATTGAAGCATGAGAGAACAATAGTTTCTATAAAACAAATCCACCACCGTGCTCTAAAAGATATAAGTGAAGCACTAGAGCAAAAACTATACAGCTCAAAAGATATAAGTGAAGCACATAGAGTATTCTAATCAATTCAGAATCATGTGTGTCTCTCATCAAAAGGTGTGTACAGAAAATATGATTGTGGTAAACTAACAAACAAAGACTCAAATAATACAAGACTCTCCAAGCAAAACACATATCATGTGGTGAATAAAAATATAGCTCCAAGTAAAGTTACCGATGGAAGTAGATTTAAAGAGGGATGCCTTCAGGGCATCCCCAAGCTTTGGCTTTTTGGTGTCCTTAGATTATCTTGGGGTTCCTTGGTCATCCCCAAGCTTAGGCTCTTGCCACTGCTTGTTCCATAATCCATCAAATCTTTTACCCAAAACTTGAAAACTTCACAACACAAAACTGAACAGAAAATCTTGTGAGCTCCGTTAGCGAAAGAAAACAAAACACCACTTCAAGGTACTGTAATGAACTCATTCTTTATTTATATTGGTGTTAAACCTACTGTATTACAACTTCTCTATGGTTTATAAACTATTTTATTAGCCATAGATTTATCAAAATAAGCAAACAACACACGAAAAACAGAATCTGTCAAAAACAGAACAGTCTGTAGTAATCTGTAACTAACGCAAACTTCTAGAACTCCAAAAGTTCAGACAAAATAGGAAGACCTAGAAAATTTGTTTATAGATCAGCAACAATTGGAATAAATATTTTATCACGTTCTGGTGATTTTTAAAAATTATTTTCGTGAACAGAAAGTTTCTGGAATTTTCTGCAAGATCAAATAACTATCATCCAAGAAGATCCTATAGGTTTAACTTGGCACAAACACGAATTAAAACACAAAAACACATCTAACCAGAGGCTAGAGAAAATATTTATTCCTAAACAGAATCAAAAAGCAAAAAACTAAAAATAAAATTGGGTTGCCTCCCAACAAATGCTATCGTTTAACGCCCCTAGCTAGGCATAAAAGGAAGGATAGATCTAGGTGTTGCCATATTTGGTAGGCAATCCATAAGTGGCTCTCATGATAGATTCATATGGTAATTTTATTTTCTTTCTAGGAAAATGTTCCATGCCTTTCCTTAATGGAATTTGGAATCTAATATTCCCTTCCTTGATATCAATAATTGCACCAATCGTTCTAAGGAAAGGTCAACCAAGAATAACAGGACATGAAGGATTGCAATATATATCAAGGACAATAAAATCTACGGGCACATAATTCCTATTTGCAATAATAAGAACATCATTAATTCTTCCCATAGGTTTCTTAATAGTGGAATCCGCAAGGTGCAAGTTTAGAGAGCAATCATCAAAATCACGGAAACCTAACAAATCACACAAAGTCTTTGGAATCGTGGAAACACTAGCACCCAAATCACACAAAGCATAGCATTAATGATCTTTAATTTTAATTTTAATAGTAGGTTCCCACTCATCGTAAAGTTTTCTAGGGATAGAAACTTCCAACTCAAGTTTTTCTTCATAAGATTGCATTAAAGCATCAACGATATGTTTAGTAAAAGCTTTGTGTTGAGTGTAAGCATGTGGAGAATTTAGCACAAATTGCAACAAGGAAATACAATCTATCAAAGAGCAATTATCATAATTAAATTCCTTGAAATCCAAAATAGTGGGTTCATTAATATCTAGAGTTTTGATCTCTTCAATCCCACTTTTACCAATTTTTGCATCAAGATCTAAAAACTCAAAATTTTTGGAACGCCTTCTAGGTAAAGGTAGATCATTTTCAGTCCCATCATTATCAAGATTCATATTGCTAAACAAAGATTTAATAGGGGACACATCAATAACTTTTAGATCTTCGTCTTTATTTTCATAGAAATTAGAAGAACACGCTTTCACAAAGCAATCTTTCGTAGCTCGCATCCTAGTGGTTCTTTCTTTGCACTCATCAATGGAAATTCTCATGGTTTTGAGAGACTAATTGATATCATGCTTAGGAGGAATAGATCTAAGTTTCAAAGAACCAACATCAAGAGAAATTCTATCAACGTTCCTAGCCAACTCATCAACTTTAAGCAATTTTTCTTCAAGCAAAGCATTGAAATTCTTTTGCAAATTCATAAATTCTTTAACACTATTCTCAAATTAAGAAGGCATCTTATTAAAATTTCCATAAGAATTGTTGGAGGAATTACCATAATTATTAGAGGAATTACTGGGGTATGGCCTAGGATTAAAGTTTCCTTTATACGCGTTGTTACCAAAATTATTCCTACCAACAAAATTCACATCCATAGATTCATTATTATTCTCAATCAAAGTAGACAAAGGCATAATATTAGGATCATAAGAGACACTTTTATTAGCAAATAATTTCATAAGTTCATCCATCTTTCCACTCAAAACATTAATTTCTTCTATCGCATGCACTTTTTTATTAGTAGATCTTTCGGTGTGCCATTGAGAATAATTAACCATAATATTATCTAGGAGTTTAGTAGCTTCTCCTAAAGTGATTTCCATAAAAGTGCCTCCCGCGGCCAAATCTAAAATATTTCTAGAAGCAAAATTCAATCCGGCATAAATATTTTGTATAATCATCCATAAATTCAAACCATGAGTAGGGCAATTACATATCATTAATTTCACCTCTCCCAAGCTTGTGAAACATGTTCATGATCAAGTTGCTTAAAATTCATAATATCGTTTCTAGGAGAGATTATTTTAGCGGGAGGAAAATACTTAGAGATAAAAGCATCTTTGCACTTATTCCAAGAACCAATACTATTTTTAGGCAAAGACGAAAACCAAGCTTTAGCACGATCTCTAAGCGAAAAAGGAAATATCTTCAATTTAACAATATCATTATCCACATCTTTCTTCTTTTGCATATCACATAAATCAACGAAGCTATTTAGATGGGTAGCGGCATCTTCACTAGGAAGGCCGGCGAATTGATCTTTCATGACAAGATTCAACAAAGCATCATTAATTTCACAAGATTCAGTGTCGGTAAGAGGAGCAATAAGAGTGCTAAGGAAATCATTGTTGTTGGTATTGGTAAAGTCACACAATTTGGTATTATCTTGAGCCATCGTGACAAGCAAGCGATCCAACACACGAGCAAACAAGACGCAAGCGAAAAAGAGACGAACGGAAAAGAGAGGGCGAATAAAACGGCAAGGGTGAAGTGGGGGAGAGGAAAACGAGAGGCAAATGGCAAATAATGTAATGCGGGAGATAAGGGTTTGTGATGGGTACTTGGTATGTAGACTTTTGCGTAGACTCCCCGGCAACGGCGCCAGAAATCCTTCTTGCTACCTCTTGAGCACTGCGTTGGTTTTCCTTTGAAGATGAAAGGGTGATGCACAAAGTAGCGTAAGTATTTCCCTCAGTTTTTGAGAACCAAGGTATCAATCCAGTAGGAGGCCACGCACAAGTCCCTCGCACCTACACAAACAAATAAATCCTCGCAACCAACACAATAAAGGGGTTGTCAATCCCTTCACGGTCACTTACGAGAGTGAGATCTAATAGATATGATAAGATAATATTTTTGGTATTTTTATGATAAAGATGCAAAGTAAAATAAAAGCAAAATAAAAGGCAATGGAAATAGCTTGTTGTTGTAAGATCAATATGATGGAAAATAGACCCGGGGGCCATAGGTTTCACTAGTGGCTTCTCTCATGAGCATAAGTATTACGGTGGGTGAACAAATTACTGTTGAGCAATTGATAGAATTGAGCATAGTTATGAGAATATCTAGGTATGATCATCTATATAGGCATCACGTCCGAGAAAAGTAGACCGACTCCTGCCTGCATCTACTACTATTACTCCACACATCGGCCGCTATCCAGCATGCATCTAGAGTATTAAGTTCATAAGAACAGAGTAACGCTTTAAGCAAGATGACATGATGTAGAGGGATAAACTCATGCAATATGATATAAACCCCATCTTGTTATCCTCGATGGCAACAATACAATACGTGCCTTGCTGCCCCTCATCACACTGGGAAAGGACACCGCAAGATTGAACCCAAAGCTAAGCACTTCTCCCATTGCAAGAAAGATCAATCTAGTAAGCCAAACCAAACTGATAATTCGAAGAGACTTGCAAAGATAACCAATCATACATAAAAGAATTTAGAGAAGATTCAAATATTGTTCATAGATAAACTTGATCATAAACCCACAATTCATCGGTCTCAACAAACACACCGCAAAAGAAGATTACATCGAATAGATCTCCACAAGAGAGGGGGAGAACATTGTATTGAGATCCAAAAAGAGAGAAGAAGCCATCTAGCTAATAACTATGGACCCGAAGGTCTTAGGTAAACTACTCACACATTATTGGAGAGGCTATGGTGTTGATGTAGAAGCCCTCCGTGATCGATGCCCCCTCCGGCGGAGCTCCGGAAAAGGCCCCAAGATGGGATCTCACGGATACAGAAGGTTGCGGCGGTGGAATTAGGTTTTTGGCTCCGTATCTGGTAGTTTGGGGGTACGTATGTAGCGACCCGACCCGAATGGATCAAGTCTCTGTGCTCAGTGTCATCCCTGGATCAGTAATGCTGACACCACACAGTACTTCGAAGGATTTATAGCAGAGTAGCAATCACACACTCATTATAGCGTTGTCCAAAAGGGGACTTATTACAATAAATATGGCTTAAGGCCATCTAATAACGATAACAGCGGAAGGCTTGGAAGATAAGTGAGTCCATCAACTCGATCGGCATCACTGAGTATAGAACCACGACCTAAAACACCTTACTCGTCGTCTGAAAAGTCTGCAACATGAAAGTTGCAGCCCGAAAACGGGTCAGCACATGGAATATGCTGGCAATGTAACACATAGAGAGAAATGAAGGAAATAAGCCTATACTACATGCATATATGGCTGGTGGAAAAAGCTCTCTGATTACATTTGGCATAAAGCAAATTTTTCCCTACTGCAAAGGAATAATTTTGTTTAACTATCATGGTGGTTGTTAAACATTGAGAATGGTTGACAGCATCCTCAATCCCAATTAAAAAGTACTCATTAAAAACCCAATAACATTAATTAGAAGTAACATGATGAGATTCACATGATATTCCAATACTAGATACTCAAGATGTCCATAATCGGGGACACGGCTAATCATGATTAGTTTATACACTCTGCAGAGGTTTGCGCACTTTTCCCCACAAGACTCGATCGCCTCCGTTTGGTTCTCGCACTACATGGTGTTTGAGAGATGGATGACCGAGACACAGTCTTTCAGAAGCACTAGCACCTTACATGTGGGTAGACCGTACCAACCTACATCCCCTACATCAGCTAGCCTACCCGTAAGAGTTCGCACAACTTACTCAGCTATGCCAGAGCCCATAATGGCTTGTGGCTGCACACGGAAGTTTCTAGTTTGAAAAAAAAATCTTATGATCCCTTTGAGCCTGGGTGGCGG
This sequence comes from Aegilops longissima, assembly GCA_021605205.1. Taxonomy (NCBI): domain Eukaryota; kingdom Viridiplantae; phylum Streptophyta; class Magnoliopsida; order Poales; family Poaceae; genus Aegilops; species Aegilops longissima. Next base: position 488,629,133 of record CM038676.1, on the reverse strand, counting down.
TCTGAAGAAATACAGGCAAGTCCTGATAGAAACCAGGTGCCTCAATCCACCCAGATGTGTGTTTAAGTTGCCACCTTAGATAAACCATTAATTAACAATCTCACATCTGTCATGGATATTCGCTCACCCAATCCACGCTCATGGCATAGCATGGCATAATAAGCAAACATAGAAGTAACTCCCAAGGTTTCATAAGTAAAACAGTAATAGGTACTACCTCAATCTACTTCCCATCCCACAATTTAATTAGATCCTAAACATGCAAGTGTTTGAGGAATAGAGCTAATGCATAAAACTGGGTAGTAGAAAAGGTATGATCAAGTGTTACTTGCCTTGCTGACGATCCGCGAAACCTAGAGACTCGTAGTAACAAGCGGCGCACTCCGGGTGATCTAACGCAGACAAACAACAAGCATACAATAAGTACTCATCTAATGCACAGGGAAATCTCGGATAGAAGATCTAACCAGAAAATTCAACTTAAGAACCCTGGTGCAAAAGAATCAAATCAAATAAAGCAACTAAAGTCGAATGTCAAAAGAAAACGACTCGGTTCTAGCAATTTGAAACTAGGTCAAATTTTACAGTAGCAAAACTTTGTTTAAGTGGATTAGTCGGAACGGCGGTTTCGAAACGAAACTCCAGGCGCTTGAATCACCTGATTCCGATAAACGAGCGAGAAAATAAACTGATTCGAAGATTGGATCGAAAATCGAAATCGGAAAATAACGGATTAAATCCGATTTAAAAGAAAAACGACGAACGGTTAAACGAACGGACGTTCGTTAACCGGAAACTAACCGGCGAACGCGTTCGTTAGAATGAACGGATCGGTGAACATTCACTAATTAACTAAATCGAGAAAAAAGAATTAAAACAATCTAGGGTTTTAAAAAAAACCGAACAACGAAAGAAAACCGGATGGTTTTTTTGTTTTTTTTAAACAAAACCGGACTGGGGGGTGATGCGGTGGCTACCTCCGGCGAGGTCGTCGGCGGGGCTCCGGGGCTCCGGCGGGGTCGGGGTGGGCTCGGCGGGCGGCGGCGGGTCGACGATGGCGGCGTCGAAGCGGCGGCATGGCGGGCAAGGGCGGGCGGCGGCGTCAGGCGGCTCGGGCGGCTCGGGTGGCGGCAAGCAGGGTGGGGAGGAGAGAGGGGGTGAGGGGTATATAAAGAGGGGGAGTAGCTTGGGGAGGGGCAAGCAAGGAGGAGGAGGAGTCCTCCTCGAACTCGGCCGGGCGGCGGCGGCACAAGGCTGTGGGTGCTCGAGGGGAGGCGGCTCGGCCGGGCGGCTTGGGCCGGCTGGGCCCTTGGCCCAGGCGGGGCGCGGGTTTTAAAAAAAAAACGAAAACGAATTAACATAAATCTAAACGAACTCCAAACAAAAAAAAATAAATTTCCCCGACTCCTAAAAATGAGTCGAACAAAATGAACTTTAATACGGGGCCAAAATGCATATTTTTAAAATACTCATTTTTTCCCTAAAGCAAATAAACTTCAAAAAAACCCAAAATTTGATTTATTTATTAAATCTTCATTTTTCCTAAATGTTGGGAAAGTCATATTATTCCCTCTCTTATTTTTTTATTGGAAAAATATTTGAAGATAAATAAATAAATCCAAATAATCCTATTTTTCAAAATTTGAGAAAACCCAAATATGAAAATAATGAAATCTCCAACTCTCTCCGGGGTCCTTGAGTTGCGTGAAATTTTCTAGGATCTGGAAAATGCAAGAAAATATGATATGCATGACGACTTAATGTATAACATTCCAAATTGAAAATTTGGGATGTTACAAACCTACCCCCCTTAAGATGAATCTCGCCCTCGAGATTCGGGTTGGCTAGAAAATAGGTGAGCGTGGTCCTTGAGCAAATCTTCCTCTCTTTCCTGTGTGGCTTCATCTTCATGTGGTGGCTCCAATGAACCTTGCAAAACTTGATAACCTTGCTGCGAGTAACTCTGCTGGCATAATCGAGGATCTTGACCGGTTTTTCCTCATATGTTAAGTCATCCTTCAACTAAATTGCTTCCAGTGGCATCAGATCTCTTAGCGGTATCTCGCTATCTCGGAGTGACATTTCTTCACCGAGAAACATGGAATACATCATGAACTCCCGACAGTCCTCGGCAATTCCAGCTTATAAGCAACTTCTCCCATGCGTTGCGAAATCTTATACGGTCCAATGAAACGTGGTGCTAATTTTCCTTTAACTCCAAAATGCTTAACTCCTCGAGCGGGATACTCTAAGATATACTCTGTCTCCAACTTCATATTCAATCGCCTTGCGCTTTGAATCTGCATAGCTCTTCTGTCTGGACTGGGCTACCTTGAGCCTATCTCGAATCAACTTAACCTTCTCGCAGACTCCTTAATCAAATCTGGTCCAAACAACTGACGATCTCGGTTTAGTCCCATGACAACGGTGTCCTGCATCTCCTTCCATACTGAGCTTCGAAGGTGCCATCTTCAAGCTGGTTTGGTAACTGTTGTTATAAGAAAATTCTGCATACGGCAAATTATCATCCCAACTAGATCCATAATCTAGTGCACAAGCTCTCAAAGATATCCTCCAAAATCTGATTGACTCTCTCGGTCATCCATCGGTCTCAGGGTGGAAAGCTGTCTCAATTCCAGCCTGGTTCCCAATGTTTCGTGCAACCGGTTCCAAAACTTTGAGGTAAATTGGGTTCCTCTATCTCGATACGATACTCCTCGAACTCCGTGTAAACACACAATTCTGGTCATGTATATCTTTGCCAACTTAGCACTGCTATAGGTAGTCTTGATCGAATGAAATGAGCTACCTTCGTCAAGCGGTCGACTATAACCCAAATCGAGTCATATCCTGAACGAGTCTTTGGCAAACCTGTGATGAAATCCATGCCTAGTTTATCCCACTTCCATTCGGTATCGGCAATGGTTGTAATAATCCTGCTGGCTTCGATGTTCGCCTTTACTCTCGACATACATCGCAAACTGCTACATACTCCGCAATATCCTTCTTCTTTCCGGTCCACCGAAAGTATTCTTCAAGTCCAAATACGCCTTGGTATTTCCGGTGAATCGAATAGGGTGAATCATGGGCTTCTTGCAAAATCAACTTCCGATCTCCGGGTTATTTGGCACATAAACACGGTCCTCAAACCATAGGGTATCGTGCTCATCCTCACGAAATCCTTTAGCTTTTCCTTTGCTCATTTTCTCCTTTATAGAGGCAACTTCCTTATCTGCCTTTTGGGCTTCTCTGATTTTGTCCATCAGTGTAGACTGAATCTCCAATGCTGTTACATAGCCTCTCGGAACTATTTCCAAACATAGCTCTCGAAGTTCCTCGGCTAACTCATTGGGTATTCCTCCCATCATTAGGGTATTGACGTGGCTCTTACGGCTCAATGCATCTGCTACAACGTTAGCCTTTCCGGGGTGTGAATGCAATCTCATATCATAATCCTTGATAAGCTCTAACCATCTCCTCTGTCTGAGATTTAATTCCTTCTGTGTGAAGATGTACTTCAAACTCTTGTGATCCGTGTATACTTCACAATGATTTTCAATGAGAAAATGTCTCCATGTCTTCAAAGCATGCACAACGGCTGCTAACTCCAAATCATGTGTGGCATAATTTAACTCATGAGGCTTAAGCTGTCGTGAAGCATACGAAACAACTCTTCCTTCCTGCATAAGCACTGCTCCAAGTCCTCGACATGAAGCGTCGCAATACACCTCATAATCCTTGGTCTGATCCGGCAATATTAACACTGGTGAGGTAACCAATCTTTTCTTCAACTCCTGAAAACTTGCCTCGCAGTTCTCAGTCCATAAGAACTTGGTATCCTTCTTCAACAACTCCGTCATAGGCTTTGCAATCCTTGAGAAATTCTCAATGAATCTTCGGTAGTATCCTCCGAGTCCAAGGAAACTCCGAATCTCTCCAACTGTCGTTGGTGCTTCCCATTTGGTTACGGTCTCAACCTTTGTGGGGTCAACTGCTATTCCTTCTCCGGATATAACATGTCCAAGAAATCCAACTTCCTTTAGCCAAAACTCACATTTGCTGAACTTGGCATATAACTGGTGTTCCCTCAGTTTCTCCAAAACCAATCGCAAATGTTCCTTATGTTCCTCTTCATTCTTCGAGAAAATCAAAATATCATCAATGAACACAACGACGAACTTATCCAAAAACTCCATAAACACTTTGTTCATCAGGTTCATGAAATAGGCTGGTGCGTTAGTTAGTCCAAATGACATAACGGTATACTCATACAGTCCATATCTCGTGGTAAACGCTGTCTTAGGTATGTCCTGCTCCCGAATCTTCAACTGATGGTACCCTGACCGCAAATCAATCTTGGAAAACACTTTAGCTCCTTGCAAGCGATCAAACAGATCATTTATCATTGGTAGTGGGTACTTGTTCTTGATTGTTACTTCATTCAATCCACGATAATCAACAACCATCATTAACGATCCATCCTTCTTCTCTACTAACAGTACAGGTGATCCCCAAGGTGAAGAACTTGGGCGTATAAAACCTTTATCCAATAGTTCCTTAATCGCTTCTTGATTTCCGCCAAATCCTGTGGGCATCCCGTATGGTCGCTTTGATATTGGACCTGTTCTCGCAAAAGTTCGATCAAAAACTCAATGTCTCTATCCGGTGGCATTCCTGGCAACTCTTCCGGAAATACATCAGAGAAATCCTTCACCACTGGTACTTCTTCCTGCACAACTCCTGTTAGGCAATTTGCTTGCGCTCTCCTCGGCTCGTCGTGGATAATGCACTTGATCCTTCTTCCTTCCGGTGTGGTGAGCAAAATTGACTTAATGGTGCAATCTATGTTCCCTCCATACTTCAATAACCAATCCATTCCTAATATAACATCCAATCCTTGGGATTCTAGAACTATTAGGTCTGAGGGGAAAACATAGTGTCCAATCCTTAATGGCGATCGATCACACCATATACTAGCCATGTATTCTGCTCCCGTGAGGTTACTAGCATGGGTGACCTAAGGGCTTGGGTCGGTAATTTGTACTTATCCACAAATCCCTTGATATGTATGAATGCGATGCACCAAAGATCGAAAAGAACAACTGCGATAAATGACTTAACCAAAACTTACCGATTCTGCATCGGGCTGATCTTCAACCTCCTCCACATCAATGTGGTTCACCTGTCCCCTGTTGAAAGGGTTTGGCTTCTTTCCGAGCTTCCATTGCCATTTCCATTCGGCCTTCGGACGTCATTTGCATAATGCCCATCTTGCGGCACTTAAAGCAAGTGATGTGACTCAGTCTACCTTGGATGGTGTTGACGGGTTGGTGCGGTTGTGTCCATTGCTTCCTCCATTCCGCTCCCATTCTTGGTCCCATTATGGTTGTGCGAATTACCTCCTCCATGGGTATGCTGAAACTGAATTCCTTGTTTAGGGGTATAACGAGGCTTCTGCTGGGCTCCAGAGTTATACTTTCCCTGCCCATACTTCCTCTTGCGGTTCTCAATTTGCTGCTGCTTTCCTTCAATCATGAGGGCTCGGTCTACCAACTCCTGGTAGTTATTGAAACTTGCTACCATCAACTGCATGCTGAATTCATCAATCAGTCCTTCCAGAAACTTCTCCTGCTTAGCCGCATCCGTAGCAACGTCATCTGGGGCATAACGAGCTAAATTACTAAAATCATCCACATACTGGCCAACAGTACTTCCTCCTTGGCGTAAGTTGCGAAACTCACGCTTCTTCATGGCCATAGCTCCTGCTGAAACATGGGCAGTGCGGAAAGCTTGATGAAACTGATCCCATGTGACAGTTTCTACAGGGTAAGTGGCTGTAAAATTTTCCCACCATGCTGCTGCGGGTCCTTCAAGCTGGTGTGCAGCAAACTTCACCTTTTCTCCATCTGTGCATCCTGCAGTGGTCAACTCCCTTCCTATCTTGCGAAGCCAATCATCTGCTACAATCGGCTCGGTGCTACTGGAATACACCAGCGGATTCAGTCTAAGGAAACGAGTCAAGTGATCCGCAGGTGGTGGAGGTGGTGGATTGTTGTTGTTGTTGTTGCCTTGGTTCTGCACCAATGTTTGAATCAAAGTGTTCTGCTGCTGAATCAACTGGGTGATCTCTGGCGGGAAAACAAACCCGGGGTCGCGTCTCGGAGGCATCTGATGGGTTTAGAAAAGACGAGAAATTAAGAATAGAGTGGGGTCTAAGGGGAAACACTACCCAATGTATATGAGCAAATGCACACAAAATCACTTCATTCAATTCAAACAAAGGGCTTACAACGATCTAACTATCGCAAAAGTGCGTGTACTATAATGTTTACATGGAGGTAATACTACTAATATGTGGGGGACTTCTACTAATTTGAACCGGTGGAAGACTCCATGATGTCTGCTCCAGCTTCGTCTTCAAAGTCGGGTTCACTTGGATCCGAATCGGTGTCGTCGATGATGATGTAGTTGCTCGGACATCCGATGTACTTGTCTTCATTCTTGAGCTCCAATTTCTTCTTGAGTTCTTCAATCTCATACTTAAGGTCGTTATTGTGTCTTGCTACAGCTACGATCTCGTCCATGTAGTCCTTGCGTGTAGACTTCAGTTCTCCTTCAAGTTCGATGATCCTTCCCTTTGCATTCTTCAACTCTATCATATCATTGCACATCTGGTTCTCCTGGCGTCGAATGTGCTGGTTTAACTCCTGGATGAAAGCTGCAATGGATCTATCCTTCTTGGTGCTGACTATCTCCCATTGTTCATCTCGGCGTCCACAAATCTGATAGATGGTGTCTTTGAGGTCTTCTTGATAAACTTCTCCAATGCGTCCCATGGTGATATGAGCTGCCATGCTCTTTCCCAGACTCCAAGTTGGTGCACTGAAAACACTATCTATAGGCTTGGTGATTGGGGCAATTGTCCTTCCCGAACGTGAGCTTGAATCTTCCAAATACGCTCCTCTTGCAGAGTGGCGTTGAAAGTCCCGTGAAACTTGGTAGTCCAATGTTCGTGTACTTGGTGACTTCCTTCAAGTGAAATCCAAAAGGTGTGCCTTCATCTGGTTGGGCGTACTTGATCTTCGCGTCTTTCATCCTAAAAGAGTAGAAAAGATGAGGAGTTATAAAATGGGAAGAGAGTAGTGATCTATGGCTTTAACTTAGTGGTCGTGTCCTACGATCGGTGTGCTCGATACCATCTCTGTGAGCGACCCGACCGAATGGATCAAGTCTCGTGCTCGGTGTCATCCTGGATCAAGAATGCTGACACCACACAAGATTCAAGGATTTATAGCAGAGTAGCAATCACACACTCATTATAGCGTTGACCAAAAGGGGACTTATTACAATAAATATGGCTTAAGGCCATCTAATAACGATAACAGCGGAAGGCTTGGAAGATAAGTGAGTCCATCAACTCGATCGGCATCACTGAGTATAGAACCACGACCTAAAACACCTTACTCGTCGTCTGAAAAGTCTGCAACATGAAAGTTGCAGCCCGAAACGGGTCAAGACATGGAATATGCCGGCAATGTAACACATAGAGAGAAATGAAGGAAATAAGCCTATACTACATGCATATATGGCTGGTGGAAAAAGCTCTCTGATTCTGATTTGGCATAAAGCAAATTTTTCCCTCGCAAAGGAATAATTTTGTTTAACTATCATGGTGGTTGTTAAACATTGAGAATGGTTGACAAGATCCTCAATCCCAATTAAAAAGTACTCATTAAAAACCCAATAACATTAATTAGAAGTAACATGATGAGATTCACATGATATTCCAATACTAGATACTCAAGATGTCCATAACCGGGGACACGGCTAATCATGATTAGTTTATACACTCTGCAGAGGTTTGCGCACTTTTCCCCACAAGACTCGATTGCCTCCGTTTGGTTCTCGTGACTACATGGTGTTTGAGAGATGGATGACCGAGACACGTCTTTCAGAAGCACTAGCACCTTACATGTGGGTAGACCGTACCAACCTACATCCCCTACATCAGCTAGCCTACCCGTAAGAGTTCGCACAACTTACTCAGCTATGCCAGAGCCCATAATGGCTTGTGGCTGCACACGGAAGTTTCTAGTTTGAAAAAAAAATCTTATGATCCCTTTGAGCCTGGGTGGCGGTCCGAAGAAATACAGGCAAGTCCTGATAGAAACCAGGTGCCTCAATCCACCCAGATGTGTGTTTAAGTTGCCACCTTAGATAAACCATTAATTAACAATCTCACATCTGTCATGGATATTCGCTCACCCAATCCACGTCTACTGGCATAGCATGGCATAATAAGCAAACATAGAAGTAACTCCCAAGGTTTCATAAGTAAAACAGGTAATAGGTACTACCTCAATCTACTTCCCATCCCACAATTTAATTAGATCCTAAACATGCAAGTGTTTGAGGAATAGAGCTAATGCATAAAACTGGGTAGTAGAAAAGGTATGATCAAGTGTTACTTGCCTTGCTGACGATCCGCGAAACCTAGAGACTCGAAGTAACAAGCGGCGCACTCCGGGTGATCTAACGCAGACAAACAACAAGCATACAATAAGTACTCATCTAATGCACAGGGAAATCTCGGATAGAAGATCTAACCAGAAAATTCAACTTAAGAACCCTGGTGCAAAAGAATCGAATCAAATAAAGCAACGAAAGTCGAATGTCAAAAGAAAATGACTCGGTTCTAGCAATTTGAAACTAGGTCAAATTTTACAGTAGCAAAACTTTGTTTAAGTGGATTAGTCGGAACGGCGGTTTCGAAACGAAACTCCAGGCGCTTGAATCACCTGATTCCGATAAACGAGCGAGAAAATAAACTGATTCGAAGATTGGATCGGAAATCGAAATCGGAAAATAACGGATTAAATCCGATTTAAAAGAAAAATGACGAATGGTTAAACGAACGGACGTTCGTTAACCGGAAACTAACCGGCGAACGCAATCGTTAGAACGAACGGATCGGTGAACGTTCACTAATTAACTAAATCGAGAAAAAGAATTAAACCAATCTAGGGTTTTTAAAAAAAACCGAACAACGAAAGAAAACCGGATGGTTTTGTTGTTTTTTTTAAACAAAATCGGACCGGGGGGTGACGCGGTGGCTACCTCCGGCGAGGTCGCCAAGGGGCTCGGGGCTCCGCTGGGTCGGGTGGGCTCGGCGGGCGGCAGCGGGTCGGCGATAAGCGGCGTCGAGCAAGGCAACGGCAATGGCGGCGGCTCAGGCGGCGTCAGGCGGCTCGAATGTGGCGGCTGGGGGGGAGGAGAGGGGGGTGAGGGGTATATAAAGAGGGGGGAGTAGCTTGGGGAGGGGGCAAGCAAGGAGGAGGAGGAGTCCTCCTCGAACTCGGCGGCCGGGCGGCGGCATGAGAGGGGGGCCGGTGGGCAGGCGCTTGGGCAGTGGGCCCTTGGCCCAAAGGGCGTGGGGTTTTTTTAAAAAAATGAAAACAATTAACATAAATCTAAACGAACTCCAAACAAAAAAAATAATTTTCCCGACTCCTAAAATGAGTCTAACAAAATGAACTTTAATACGGGCCAAAATGCATATTTTTAAAATACTCATTTTTTCCCTAAAGCAAATAAACTTGAAAAACCCAAAATTTGATTTATTTATTAAATCTTCATTTTCCTAAATGTTGGGAAAGTCATATTATTCCCTCTCTTATTTTTTTATTGGAAAAATATTTGAAGATAAATAAATAAATCCAAATGATCCTATTTTTCAAAATTTGAGAAAACCCAAATATGAAAATAATGAAATCTCCAACTCTCTCCGGGGTCCTTGAGTTGCGTGAAATTTTCTAGGATCTGGAAAATGCAAGAAAATATGATATGCATGACGACTTAATGTATAACATTCCAAATTGAAAATTTGGGGTGTTACAACGTAGGTATATATAGGAGGAAGAAGTACGTCGGTGGAGCAACATGGGGCCCACGAGGGTGGAGGGCGCGCCCTGGGGGGATAGGCGCGCCCCCTACCTCGTGCCTTCCTGGTTGATGTCTTGACGTAGGGTCGAAGTCCTCGGATCACGTTCGTTCCAAAAATCACGTTCCCGAAGGTTTCATTCCGTTTGGACTCTGTTTGATATTCTTTTTCTGCAAAACTCTGAAATAGCCAAAAAAACAGCAATTCTGGGTTGGGCCTCCGGTTAACAGGTTAGTCCCAAAAATAATATAAAAGTGTATAATAAAGCCCAATAATGTCCAAAACAGAATATAATATAGCATGGAACAATAAAAAATTATAGATACGTTGGAGACGTATCACCCTCCCGTGGCAGCGGGGTCCATAAGGAAACTGAGGGATATGAAGACCTCCTTTTAATAGAGAACTGGAACAAAGCATTAGCACTTAGTGAATACATGAACTCCTCAAACTACGGTAATCACCGGAAAGAATCCCAATTATTGTCACCTCGGGGTATGCGGATCATAACTCGTAATAGGTGAATATAATTTGCAAGATAGGATCAAGAACACACATATATTCATGAAAAAAATCTGAAATCATGGAACTCGGGCCCTAGTGACAAGCATTACGCATAGCAAAGTCAAAGCACCATCAATCACAGAACATAATGGATACTAGGCATCAAGCCCTAACAAAACTAACTCGATTACATGATAGATCACATCCAACCCATCACCGTCCAGCAAGCCTACGAAGAAATTACTCACTCCTGGCAGTGAGCATCATGAAATTGGTGATGGAGGAAGTTTGATGATGACGATGGCAACGGATTCCACCCTCCGGAGCCCCGAACGGACTCCAGATCAACCCTCCTGATGAAGAACAGGAGGTGGCGGCGGCTCCATATTGTAAAACACAATGAATCCTTCTCTCTGATTTTTTCTTGGCGAATAGGTATATATGGGGTTGGAGTTAGGATTGCCGGAGGTCTAGGGGGCCCACAAGATTGCTAGGTGCGCCCCCTGAGCTCGTGGCTCCTAGGTGGCCCCCCTCTGGTATCTTTTTCCGCCAGTATTTTTATATACTAGGTAATTGCCCGTGCGTTGCAACGGGGTATATCTGTTCTAATAGTTGAATACCAAGACCAATCTTGTCTTCTTTTTCTTTTTCTTTCACCCACTATCTTCATTTCTCCGCCTACTCAATCCAAGCTCGCCACCTTAGTCAATGATGCATCTCTCTCATAATTTATCCCTCCACCCCTACTCAAACGTACACTTCTTCTAAGGATGACAATGCCTCATATTTTGTTTCTATTATAGGGCATCCAACCAATTCATGTCGCCGTATTACCACAAGACTATAGGTGCATTATATTTGCCACCACATTAGAGTGAAATAATGTCTTGGAAATCGATCAATCATAGTCACATGACAAACCGAGTTCTAATAGCTTTGAGCCATTTATTTTTCATATACATTTACTGTAATCAAGTAAGAATAATTAAATCGTGGTTCCTTTTTTAGCAGAAATGTATTCAACGTTGTGAGCATCGATGGCAAGGAACTTTGACCCTTATTAGCTAAGATCTACCCCACATGCGCTTAAGATATTCAAATACAATGTTGTGTCATTGCTTCAGCTTCATTTAATTGTCATATTCTTTGTAGTACACTTTATCCAAATACAATATTATGCAATTTAATAATGAATTTTTTTACCAAAAAATTGAACAAAGCTTGTTAAAATCATTTTCATGAGCCAAATAAATGCATACTCATCTTATAGTACAAGGAAATTTTGAATTAAGCATTTCTTATAGATTTACAAGTACACTGAAAAGTTCCGCTGATCACAAAGTTGTTGTGCTGGCCAAGCTCCTCCAGTTTTGTGCTCGCTACCGATGATGCAAAGGTTATCCCTCTGTCCATATTTCATAAACATAATTATGTAGAGATCATACTTAGCTTCTTCAAATGCTTGCACTAATTAGAATGAGATTTTGTAAATAAATTTCCAAGTCTTGGATTTAACCATGCTACATGCACAAAGAGTGAAATTTCTCTGTCGCATCAATCATACATGCATATGTTTCTCAATTAAAAACACAAAAAACTTATCTTGTTGCCGGAGGTGAATCCTTGTTTCCTGCTGATTGCCATCTCGGACGAGTTCCATACAATTGCATGAAACAACATGAGATTCTTCACTGAACTAATGCGCTAGTTGTGGTGCAAGAGTCATGGCACGTTCCCTGCTGCAGAAAATATGAAGCATAGTGATCCATTTTCTATTGATCGTGGCGTAATGGACGACACATTCTGTAGTGCCCCAGTGTTAGGAGGGAGATCGGGAGGAGTTGGGGAGAAGATTTTTACTGCATGCAGGAGGTGCATGATTTCCTTGGCTGTGTCCGCATGAGATCCTGGTAAACATCACAAAGCTTTCGCCGTGTCACGACCTCAGGCTACCAGCCAAGGGAGACCTCTAGGTGGAAGAGGCACCAGCCATTCACAATTTGACCCACAAGAGTTTGTGGTTCCTCCATGTGAGGCACCAACTACAAAAAAGGAACAAACATAATTCACAGTCTAAAGGAAGCATGCACCAAACTCAACAGGATCCGACTGAATTCTTCATAATGACAGCCTAGTGAACGTCGACGTACTTGATGCAGTTGGCAACCTCCTCGATCCGTGGAAGAGCCGCGGCGATCTGCTCTAGCACCAACGCCGGCCGCCTCCTTGAGGCCTTCATCCGCACTCGCTTTACGCGCGGGGCAGGGCGCCTCCTTGAGGCCTTCATCTGCACTCCCTTTACGCGTGGTTTGCTTCTAGGATGTTCTTGACACGCTCGAGCATGACGTTCCCGAGACGTCGCTCATTGTCCGCCTCCACGGCAGGACCGGCCTGTGTTCGTGGTAAGATCCCGTATTATGTCGTCCCACTTCGTCCATCCCTCCCTCATGATATATTCCACCCTTCCACCAATTTTCCCCCCTCTTGGTTTTCCATAAAAAAATATATTTTTACCTGGCCGGACAAACCCAATCTTTGGTAACACAATCAATTTACCAGTGGTAATCAATCTCTTCTTTGGTAACGCAAATCACGCAATAAATTTATATATGCTATAATGGCCATCCCTCCTCTCTCGTATTTTCCATCCATGCGCTGCAATCTACATGAGAGGGGAGAAAATTGATTGAAAGAAGGAAGGAAATTGATGACCGTTTCATTGAAATAAGGAAGGAGAGATTGATCACCTTTTGATTGAAAAAAGGAATGAGTTTGATGACCATCATGAATGAATTGATTGCGTCTGGTTACCTTACGTGATGAGGATAAAACCGGCAACCGGCAGGGAGAAAACCGGTGGAGGGGGGAAAGAAAATCGCTACAGGGGAGCGTACGAGAGGTTGGACGAAGAGTGGGCGACGTAAGAGGGGAAACGGAACACTCCGTTTCTTTTAGGTAGTAGAGATTCCAAAAATATTCTCCGTAAATTTTCAGGTAAATCCAAGAACTTTGATTTCTACACAAAAGTAACACCATGGCAATTCTACTAAAAACAGCGTTAGTACGGGTTAGTTCCATTCAAATCATGCAAATTAGAGTCCAAAGCAAGAGCAAAAGTGTTTGGATAAGTAGATACGATGGAGACGTATCAATAAGTCTTCAAAGTAGACTTCCAAAACCTTCACAGACTTATTCACCGGCACACCACAATGACTCTTGGTGTACCCAGAACTTGACGCCTAACCATCTGGAAGAATGACAGTCTTCAAAGGCGACAGGCATCGGATCACACAGATCAATCTCTTCAGTGATGCTCAATCACCTTGGCTCAGGTTTTTCCTCACTTAGGATTCTATCGAAGTCATCAGAGGATGGGTTGCTCTCAAATGACAAGTGTGAAGTTCTGTCGGAGCAGCCAACCAACAAATGGTTGTGGGGGCGGCTATTTATAACCAGTGGCAACCGAACATGAATTGTCATAAATGCCCTTCTCTGATTCGACTGTTGTTAGGATAGGGATCCACTCGACAGCTGGCCCGCGGCGCAGCAACGGTCGTAATTTGAACTCTCAAATTCGTCAGGGCACTCAATTTCCTCACTTTTAGGTAGATTGCACTGGCGAAATCCTAACTCCTTAGCCTGAAATAATTAGTCGGCGACCAGATGAACTTAGTCACTATCGCTAGCAAATGCATCAACTGATTTGGAGATTTCCAAAGGCTTCACTTGAAGAGGCTTGTGTATGTATAGGTTTGAGCATCACTTTGGAAATGTGAACTATGATTCACCTAGACCCCCCTTAACAGTACAGTTTTTCCTATGACTCAAATAAAAAGAAAGAAACTACGAAAACAAAAGTCTTCAAGCTTCTAGTCTTCACATCAATTTCTCCAAAGGTCGTACCAATTGCATCACCAAATTCTTCACTTGAAGCAATCCATTTTAGGGGTCGTCTTCCACGTGTTAAACCAAATCTTCAGGGACTATATTTCTTGTGTACACTCACAAACACATTAGTTCCTCAACCTATTTGTCTTCTAAAGTCCAAAACCATTAAGGGGGCACTGGATGCGCTTACCAAGAGTGAAAGGCTTGCACACCGGCAAGAGTACCCTGGCCGGCTCACATCAGCCGGCCCACCTCGGAAAAGGAAGAGACCCGTCACAGGATCGAACACTACCCTTGATGGCCTGCTGGACAAGCCATGTCCAATACACTCCGTTCTGATCAACACCAACCCAACTCACAGTGTTCGAGATTGCTGGGTGGTGAAACAAGTGGTGAAGGGAGGCAAGTCCCTCCTCGGGAGCAAGCGCATGCTTGTGACAACATCCTTGGACAAATACGAGGTCCTGGTGATTTCTGAAACCTTCACGTCAAAAAATAAGAGGAAAAGAGATGTTCAGGAGCTTAGCTCCGTCCAACACATTGCAACCCCAGGCACATGGATAAACATGCTAATCACCTTCGGACAGCAGGACCAGCCGAAGGGTGGCTCAGGCCGATGTCCCGCCGCCCTGGTCCTCGACCCGATTGTCAGTGGTTGCCGACTATGAAGGTGATAATGGAAGGAGGCAGTAGTTTAAACCTCATCCACAAAGATACTCTATATAAGATGCAAATCGATAAATCGCGCATCGAGCAGAGCTACACCACCTTCAAAGGAATAATACCTAGCAGAGACTACCGATCCAAGGAAGTGACCTTTTCATGTCGTGCCCTTTCAAAGTGGCTACCACACCCTCCTAGGGCGTGACGCTTTCTCAAAATTCTAGGCAATCCCACACTATGGGTACATCAAGCTTAAGATGCCGGACCCGAACGTGATGATCACCATCTCAAGCAACCCCGACAGAGCACTTAGAGACGAAAACAAAACGGCGCTGCTCGCCCTCGAGTCACTATCCAAGGCCCTCACTGCCGAGGAGTTGACAACACTTGGGGCCGCGGTTGACAAGGACGATGTCATCATTGACAAACGATCCAAGTCAACCTCATTTAAACTGACCGACGAGATAGTCAAATTTCAAGTGCACCCTATAGACCCAAACAAAATGGCGTCCATCGGAGCACAGCTAGAGCTAGCAATTGATGAAGCTCTACGCAATTTCCTTCGAGAAAATTGGGATATATTTTCCTGGCACCCCTCTGACATGCTAGGAATCCCATGCAACTTCACCGAACACAACCTAAACATAATCAATGGCTCAAAACCTATTAAACGGGAGTTCCGACGGTTCTCAGAACCCAAGTGCCAAGCTATGGGCGAGGAGTTGGCTAAGCTACTTGAAGCTGAGTTCATCAGGGTCATCAAGCACCCTGACTGGCTAGCCAGTCTGGTCATTTACCCAAAAAAGACAAGTCTTGGTGCCTTTGCGTCGATTTTAAAGACATCAACAAGGCTTGTCCCAAGGGCCCTTTCCCCCTACAACGTATTGACCAGATTGTGGACGCCACAGCAGGGCATGACTTGTTGTGCTTCCTAGACGCCTACTCGGGATATCACCAGATCAAGATGAAGGCATCTGATCAGGCGGCAACAGCATTCATCACTCCTTATGGGCCATTCTGCTTTAACACAATGCCCTTCGCACTAAAAACGCTGGCGCAACATACCAACACATGATTCAAACATGTCTGCAAAAGCACATTAGAAAAACTGTGGAGGCTTATGTCGATGACGTGGTTGTCAAAACCAATCACATCGACCAGCTGGTTGAAGACCTCCGTGAAACATTCACCAGTCTGTGAGCATATCAAGTTAACCTAAACCCAAAGAAGTGCATTATCGGAGTATCGTCAGCCGAACTCCTTGGCTTCATTGTCTCCAACCGAGGAATCAAAGCCAATTCGGCCAAAATCTGAGCCTTGGCTCGGCTGGAGGTGCCAACTAAGCTTAAACACATCTAGAACTGGTAGGTTCTGGGGCTGCATTGAGTCAATTTATTTCACGGCTCGAAGAGAAAGCACTACCCCTTTGCAGACTACTGAAGCAAACCAGAAACTTCAAATGGACCAGTAAGGTGGGGGCTGCTCTGGAGGAAATTAAAACCCTCCTTGCTACAAACCCCATATTGGCAGCGTCCGGGGTTTGCGAGCAGATGTTATTATACATCTAGGCTACCAACCAGGTGGTCAGCGCAGTTCTCATGGTTGAGCGGGTCATGGAAGGTCACAAATTTCATGTCCAAAGGTTTGTCTACTACCGAGGTCCTTACCCCATGTAAAACACGACAGCCTCACTATCAGAAGATAGCCTACACCATCTTTATGGCATCAAGAAAACTTCGACACTACTTTCAAGAGTGCTCAGTGAAGGTGGCGTCCTAGATGCCCTTCACCGATATAATCAACAATAGTGATGCCAACTGATGAGGGCACGACCTCGGACGTGCCATTGATTTGGCCCAATCTTTTACGATGCAATAACTTTGTAGATCCAACAATAAAAAATACTCCCAATTACACGAGCAGTACGCGTAACCTGAAGCAGGGGTGACGACGACCAACAGACAATCCCTCGACACACGAGGAACCTTCCGTTGAAGTAGACGTAACCAGCGTGCAACCCGTCGATAACAACATACCTCGAGCCAAGTGCAACTTTCACGCAGAAATTCACATAAAATAAATAATAACGACACCCAAAAGGGGCGCTTATAGTTGATACACAACCGTGTCTAAACTCCAAAAATATCTCCTCTATACATTGGGCGTAGCCAGCCCTTTTTATAGGCGGCACACACCTGATGGAACCGACCCAACATGCAAGTTAATTTTGATATAGACTCTATCAATTGATCACGTAACCAGCAAGACTGATCACGTAAGGACCTAGGTCTCAAAAAGAAAGTCTAAGTAACTAGTACTACTGGATAAAATATAACCTTGACTCTCACGATGCCATGTAGAGCCTGAATTAGAATTCTTTCCAACGAAAAACCAACTACACGGGGGCATTCTAAAATTAGGCTTGATCGCCTCTTCCTTTGGTTCGGATGTTGATGAAAACTTTACAAGAACATATCCAATATAAAACACATGTTTACTGACTGTTTGCGCTTGGATGTCTCGTACCTCGACCATATTCCTCTTCTCCATGATACACTTTTCTTATACTTGTTGCATCGAATTCCAATTATCCAGGTTCTTGTCCGTCTGTTTAGAGCATAAAATAACTTGGAATATTTTTGGACGTGAAACAATATCTTTGGAATCAGTTGTCACATCAAATTTGGATGCCATGGGATGCATCACCAAATGGGCTATCGAACTCCTCCCCTTAGAGATAACATACCAACCATGTTGAGCTATTAAATCTCAGGTGCTGGCAGATTTCGTGGCCGAGTGGACAGAAGCCGAGCTGCCTAGAGAGCGCAATACATATTCGCATTGGACCATGTACTGATATGTCTCCAACGTATCTATAATTTTTTGTTGTTCCATGCTATGATAGTATCAATCATGGATGTTTTATATGCACTTACAAGCAATTATATATCATTTTTTGGGACTAACCTATTAACTTAGTGCCCAGAGCCAGTTGCTATTTTTTGCCTATTTTTGGTTTTTTAGAATATTAGCACTTCGCCACGAAACTTTTTTGAGATTTTTTCTTGACATAAGAGACCCTGGAAGCTTCGGGAGGGGACGATAAGATGGAGCAATGGCCAACGAGGCACAAGGGCGCACCCTGGTGGCTCGTGGGGCCCACATGGCTCCATTTGACCTAGCTTCGCTTCTATAAATTCTCTAAAATCGGGAAACCAACAGAGGAGTCCACAAAATACTTTTTCCGCTCCTGCAAGTTCCTGTTCTGGAGAGATACCACCTGGAGGCCTTTTCCGGCACTCTACCAGAGGGGGAATCAATCACGGAGGGGCTCTACATCAACCTTGCTGCCCTTCCGATGATGTGTGAGTAGCTTACCACAAACCTACAGGTCCATAGTTAGTAGCTAGATGACTTCTTCTCTCTATTTGATCTTCAATAGAATGTTCTCCTCGATGTTCTTGGAGTTCTATCCGATGTAATCACTTCTTGTGGTGTGTTTGTCGGGATCTGATGAATGGTAAGTTTATAATCAGATTATCCATGAGTTTTCTCTGAACTCCTCTATGCATGATTATTATAGCTTTGTATTTCTCTCCAATATATTGATTTGGTTTGGCCAACTAGATTAATTTATCTTGCAATGGAGAGGTGCTTTGTAATGGGTTCAATGTTGCAGTGCTCAATCCCAGTGAAAGAAGGGGACATGACACATATTGTATCATTGCTATTAAGGATAAAAAGATGGAGTTTACACATGCATGAGTTTACTTTCTCTACATCATGTCATCTTGCTTAAGGCGTTACTCCGTTCTTTATGAACTTAATACTCTAGATGCATGTTGGATAGCGGTCAATGTGTGGAGTAATAGTAGTAGATGCATGCATGAGTCAGTCTACTTGTCTCGGACGTGATGCCTATATACATGATCATTGCCTTGGATATCATCATGATTATTTGTTTTTCTATCAATTGCCCAACCGTAATTTGTTTACCCACCGTATGCTATTTTCAAGAGAGAAGACTCTAGTGAAAACTATGGCCCGCGGGTCTACTTCTATCATATATTAAAAATTATAAAAATACATTGCAGCAATTTTACTTTATTTTTCTTATTTTGTATTTTGTTCGATCTATCTATCATCATACAATTTAATCTTGCAATTAACCGTGAATGGATTGACAACCCCTTGTTCGCGTTGGGTTCAAGGATTTGTTATTTTGTGTGCAGGTGCTGTTAACAAGTTGTTGCGTGATTCTCTTACTGGATTGATAACCTTGGTTTCATAAGTAAGGAAAATACTTATTCTACTATACTACATCATCCCCTCCTAGTCGGGGAAATCCCAACGCATCTCACAAGTAGTAGGAAGAATTTCTGGTGTCGTTGCCAGGGAGACATCATGAACATTTATCAAGTACCTACACATAAACTTTCATCTCCTTGCATTTATTTTATTTGCCTTTGCCTCTCGTTTTCATCTCCCTCACTTCTAAAAAGTTTTTACAAAAATTACAAAAATATATTCCTTTTGCCTTTTTGTGTGTTTTCTTGTTTGTTGCTTGAAGTTGCTATCATAGGTGATTTTGGCATGGCAGAAAGTGATGATGGTAAAACTCCTAAAATTGAAATTTCTACAATCTTTATGTTATAGGAAAAAGTGTTATCCAATAATTCTTTAATTGCATTGGAACCTTGGCTTGTGATGATGCTCCTATACTTAGAAGAACCAAAAATTATGCCAAAGTTATTTCTGCACTTGTTCTTAAACTTGAGAGAAGATTTATCCATACCCATCTACCTTGCAGGTTGTTTTATGAGTTGCTAGTTATTAAAAATCCTAGAGCTAAGAAGATACCCTTGTGCTCATAAATGAATATGATTACATAGTGCGAGAAGCTAGAGAGATCTTTGATTTTTACGGTATGAACTGTGAAAAACCAGTGATAGATGAGATTTTATACAATAGTGATTATTTGCTGAGATCTTTACTTCGCGGTGATCACACTATTGATGAGAATACCAAAAAGGAGGTCCCTCCCTTAAACATAATCCAACAAGTTTTCAATGGTATTAAAAAAAAGTATTCTTGGATTGTAAAAGGGAATCAAGAGGGATTTGAAGATGGTCAACTTAGTAATGATAAAATACCCATGGATGATGTGCTTCATATTATCTTTGAAAAGCCTCCCGGTGAGAACGCATCCTTAAGAAAGGAGAAGAAAGATGACAATACTTGAGCCTATGCATTATGCCTAGCTAGGGGCGTAAAACAATAGCACTAGTTGGGAGGCAACCCAATAGTTATCTTAATTTTCGTGTTTGTTTTTCTGTTTTCTTGTGTGTACACAAGTATTCTACTATTATGATCGTGTTTTGTTTTGTAATTAGTGTTTGTGCCAAGTAAAGCCTTTGGGATGATTTGGATGATATTTGCTTTGATTCTGTGCAAAAACAAAAACTTTTGCGTCCAGTAGCAGAATTGTTAAAAATTGCTGGATCGTGATAAATTCTGAATTTTTTACACATGATTGATATACAAATTGCCCATGCTTTCCCAATTTTTCCAGAATTTTTGGAGTTAACGAAGTATGGTCAATGTTCAGATTACTACAAACTGTTCTATTTTTGACAGATTATGTTTTCATTGTGTTGTTTGCTTGTTTTCATGAATCTATGGATTTATCGGGGGGTATAAGCCATGGTAAAGTTAGAATACATTAGGCATAATTCATTAGTAAAATATGAATGGGGTTGCAACAATACTTAAAGTAGTGATTTGCTTTATTATACTAACGGATCTCACGAAGGTTTTATTGAGTTTTGTGTGATTGAAGTTTTCAAGTTTTGGGTGAGATCATGATGGATGAAGGCATAAGGAGTGGCAAGAGCCAACTCTTGGGGATGCCCAAGGCACCCCAACGTAATATTCAAGGACTCCCAAGCAACTAAGAGTGGGGATGCCCCGGAAGGCATCCCCTCTTTCTTCTACCGACCATCGGTAATTTTACTTGGAGCTATATTTTTATTTGTCACATATTAAGAGTTTTGCTTGGAGCGTCTTGTATTATATGAGTCTTTCATTTGTTTGATTTTTAGTTTGTCACAACCATCTTTGCTAGACACACCTATTTGAGAGAGCTACAAATTTATCATGATCTGTTAGAATACTCTATGTGCTTAACTTAAATCTTTTGAGCTAGGCAGTTGCTATAGTGCTTCACTTATATCTTTTTGAGCATGAAGTGATTAAATTTTGAAGAAATATTTGCACTCTCGTGCTTCACTTATATCTTTTTGAGTGTTGATAATAGTAACGGTAATTTGCACAAGATATGAATTTGGTCCCAAAGTGATGAATATTCAAGAGGGATATAATAAAAACTTTCATGAAAGATCATTGGATATGATAAGTTTGATTCCTTGCAATAGTTCTGCGATATGAAGATGATAATATGTGAGTCATGTTAGTGAGTAATTGTGGTTTATTAAGAATATTGGTGTTAAGGTTTGTGATTCCCTATGCATGCACATAAAGTCAATAGTTATGCAACGAAGTTATATCCTACTTACGGTGCATTATTCCGTGTTAGTTATGTTCAATGTATTTTTATGACCGTTTTTGCTTTTTGGTTGGTCACTTCTCAATCTATTTGCTATCCTTCATTTGTACTAAGCGTGAATGCTACTTGTGCATCCAATTCCTTAAACCCAATGTTGTGCCAAATGAGTCGACCATACCTACCTATATGTGGTATTTCCATGTTGTTCCAAGTAAATCTGCATGTGCCAACTCTAATTTTTAAAAATAATTTTCTGTTTTGCATGCCCGTACCGCTCAGGAAGCGGCAGGGGTGGCCAATATTTTCCATGCTAGGTGGGTTATTCTCATGATGAGTGTTTATTCACTTGTTATTGCACGAGAAAGTGGTAGAATAGGGATGCCTAGTCCCGAAATGAAAAATAATAATAATATGATGATAATAATAAATTCCTTGGAAAGTGTTGGTATCGAAGGCACCCGTGGATATGGCTAGCCATGGATTGTGAAAGAATGGTGGAAAGGAAATAAACTTTATTTTCTGTTTGGGAACCGCCTATAATGTGTCTAGCATGGAAGATATTGGGAAGTCTCGATCGTTTTTGTTGACAGAAAAAGCATGCATCTCAAAATAATTTTATCTCTCTAATTTAAGCTTTGAGCTTTGGCATCTCTCCTTCCCTCTGCGAAAGGGCCTATCTATTTACTTTTATGCAATTTTTATTTTTATTTTGAGTCTCCATCTTCTCTTGCAAAGCACCAACTAGGGAGCACTATTGTCATACTTGTGCATTGGGTGTAGCTAATATTGAGTGTGTTTCATGAATGGATCAATGATTGAGCATAATGGTTTAGGGATAACTTTCTTTAGCATTGATATTTTGAAAGACATGGTTGTTTGTTAGTATGCTTGAGTATTTATATCTTCATGTCAAACTATAGACTATTGCTTTGAATCATTCAAGTCCAAATGTCCATGCCAAAAAACAAAATATTATATGATGAATATGATAGGTAGCATTCCACATCAAAAATTATGTTTAGCTTGGGGGTGCTTGATACGTCTCCAACGTATCTATACTTTTTGATTGTTCCATGCATAGTATCAATCTTGGATGTTTTATATACGCTTACAAGCAATTATATATCATTTTTTGGGACTAACCTATTGACTTAGTGCCCAGTGCCAGTTGTTGTTCTTTGCCTGTTTTTGGTTTTTAAGAATATCAGTACCAAACGAAGTCCAAATGCCATGAAACTTGTTGGAGATTTTTTTCTAGACATAAGAGACCTTGGAAGCTTCAGGAGGGGACGAAAAGATGGAGCAGTGGCCCACGAGGCACCAGGGCACGCCCAGCGGGGTAGGGCGCGCCCTGTTGGCTCATGGGCCCATGTGGCTCTGTTTGACCTAACTTCGCATCTATAAATTCTATAAAATCGGGAAACCAACAGAGGAGTCCACGAAATACTTTTTCCGCTGCCAGAAGTTCCTGTTCTCGAGAGATCCCATCTTGAGGCCTTTTCCGGCACTCTGCCGGAGGAGGAATCAATCACGGAGGGGCTCTACATCAACCTTGTTGCCCTTCCGATGATGTGTGAGTAGTTTATCACGGACCTACGGGTCCATAGTTAGTAGCTAGATGCTTCTTATCTCTATTTGATCTTCAATACAATGTTCTCCTCGATGTTCTTTGAGTTATATCTGATGTAATCACTTTTTGGGGTGTGTTTGTTGGGATATGATGAATTGTGAGTTTATGATCAGATTATCCATGAATATTATTTGAGTTTTCTCTGAACTCTTTTATGCATGATCATTATAGATTTGTATTTCTCTTCGATCTATTAATTTGGTTTGGCCAACTAGATTCATTTATCTTGTAATGGGAGAGGTGCTCTGTAATGTGTTCAATCTTGCGGTGCTCAATCCCAGTGACAGAAGGGGACATGACACGTATTGTATCATTGCTATTAAAGATAAAAAGATGGGGTTTATTCATGCATGAGTTTAGTTTGTCTACACCATGTCATCTTGCTTAAGGCGTTACTCCGTTCTTTATGAACATAATACTCTAGATGCATGCTGGATAGCAGTCGATGTGTGGAGTAATAGTAGTAGATGCAGGCAGGAGTCGGTCTACTTGTCTCGGACGTGATGCCTATATACATGATCATTGCCTTGGATACTGTCATGATTATTTGCTTTTGTATCAATTGCCCAACTGTAATTTGTTTACCCACCGTATGCTATTTTCAAGAGAGAAGCCTCGAGTGAAAACTATGGCCCCCGGGTCTACCTTTATCATATATTAAAAATCCTAAAAGTACCTTGCTGCAATTTTACTTTATTTATTTTATTTCGATTTTTTGGTCGATCTATCTATCTATCTATCACCATACAATTTGATCTTGCAATTACTTTATTTACTTTATTCTTGTATTTTTGTACTTTTGCCTCAGTGATAACCAAGGTTATCGAACGAATAGGAGAACCACACAAATCCTAGTGAATAGCACTTGCACAGTCAAGAGCAAATACTTGCACCCAACATGGGCAAGAGGGTTTTCAATCCCCTTGAATTCGTTACTTGCAAGGATCATATCTGGTAGTGGTAGATATATAATTGCAAAGTAAAAGAAAAGTAATTGCAGCGAGGTATTTTTGGTTTTAGTAATAATATGATGAAACCCCGTTGATACGTCTCAAACGTATCTATAATTTTTTATTGTTCATGGCTATATTATATTCTGTTTTGGACGTTTAATGGGCATTATTATACACTTCTGTATTATTTTTGGGACTAACCTATTAACCGGAGGCCCAGCCCAAGTTGCCGTTTTTTGCCTATTTCAGTGTTCCGTAGAAAAGAATATCAAACGGAGTCCAAATGGAATGAAACCTTCGAGAACGTGATTTTCGGAACAAACGTGATCCAGAGGACTTGGAGTCCACGTAAAGAAAGCAACGAGGAGAGCACGAGGCAGGGAGCGTGCCTACCCCCCCAGGCGCACCCTCCACCCTCGTGGGGCCCATGTTGCTCCACCGACGTGCTTCTTCCTCCCATGTATACCTACGTACCCCCAAACCGTCAGAGGCATCCATGAAAACCTAATTCCACCGATGCAACCTTCCGTACCCGTGAGATCCACTACAAAAAAAAAGACACATCCATGACATTTTGGGCCGAACGAAACTTTTTTCTGTCATACATATGACACTTCTATGACGATAATTGTGACAAAACCCGGTATCATCATAGATGTGGTGGGCTCCTACTTCTATGACAAAAAATCATGACAGAAAATGGGCTTTTCGTCCTGGGCGGGCCGTAGACGCAGCTGCATGACATTCTTTGGGCCGTCCATGACGGAAAAAACCGTGGTAGGAGCGAGGGCGAGGAAAATTTTGGGGAGTTCCCGGTTACGGTGGGAGGTCGGGGGCCGAGCGATGCGCGTTTCTCTCATACACGTACGCGCGTGTGTGCGAGGTGTTGGCTCTAATCGAACCCGAGCGAGGCGGTGGGCTCTAATCGAACCCGAAAGATTGACCTGCGAGCTACGCGTTCTCGAACCCGGCGGTCGATCGATGGCTGTTAATCAACTCGATCGAGCGATTCTTCGCCATCGCTGCTAATCAAGCCGATCGATGCTGCCTGGATGAACAAAGGAGCGCTGCGGGGGTGGGTGAACAAGTGGCGGTGGCGTTTGCCTCTGGATGGACAGGACCCGTGGTGTGGTGGAGGGCTGGTTGAACAGAGACGGTGGAGGGGTGCCCGTGGAGGGTGGTTGAATAGGACCCGTGGTGTGGAGGGCTGGATGAGCAAGAGACGGTGGAGGGGTGCCCGTGGAGGGGTGGTTGAACAGACCCCGTGGTGTGGAGGGCTGGATGAACAGAGACGGTGGAGGGGTGGTTGAACAAGAGCAGTGCGAGGCGGCGTAGTGGAGGCTGGATGAACAGGAGCCCGTGGAGGCTAGAGGAGGTTGATGGTAGCCCGTGGAGGCTGGAGGAGGTCGATGGTGGAGATGAACAGATCCGTGGAGTCCTGCTTTTGCGGCACGCCACACCCTCCCGGCGAACAGGACCCCGCTTGACCGTGGCGCCCAACACAAGTCTGTTTCGTCCGTTTTGCGATGCGCCAAACCCTCCACCCCTGCTTTCGACCGTGGGAGGTCCGTTTAAATCCGTTTTGCGATGCGCCACACCCTCCCGATCAACAGGACCCCGTTTCGACCGTAGGAGGTCCGCTTCCTCCGTTTTGCGATGCGCCACACCCTCCCGATCAACAGGACCCGCTCAACGTAGGAGGTCTGTTTCTCCATTGTGTGGTACGCCAGGCCTCGTTTCCATCGCCTGTTCCATCCAAGCCCTCCCGATGAACACGACCACGCATTCCGTTCCGACCCAGCCGGTTGGTTCCCACGCGTTCCGTTGCCTCCCGATGAACATGACGCATTCCTTTGCCTCCCCATGAACACG
Source organism: Aegilops longissima (assembly GCA_021605205.1). NCBI lineage: Eukaryota > Viridiplantae > Streptophyta > Magnoliopsida > Poales > Poaceae > Aegilops > Aegilops longissima. The sequence continues at coordinate 488,603,118 of CM038676.1, read as the reverse complement.
ACGCACTCCGTTGCCTCCCCATGAACACGATGACGACGCTGTTTCTCCGTTTCGACCCAGCCATGTACACGAGCCCTGGCCGTACGTATGCGCCGAGTAGGCGTTGAGACCCGCCCGTATGTACACATCGTGGCGTAGATTTTCTTTCTTGCACCTGGCGGCCAGACGTGCGTGTACATGCTACGTCGCGCCTCTACTCGACTGCGTCGTCGCGCGCTCTACAACGACCGGTATGTACGTACATGTTCGCGACCAGAATGACAACGCTACGTACGCTTTGACCAGGTGGGTCTTGACAGTCAGGCACTTCCTTGCGTGCGAAGATGTAGCTGGTGGGTCCCAGCACTCAGGGGGACGAATCGTTTTTTTTCTCGGACGCACTTCCTTGCGTGCGAAGATGTAGCCGGTGGGTCCCAGCAGTCAGGGGGGCGAATCGTTTTTTGCCCGGACGCACTTCCTTGCGTGCGAAGATGTAGCTGGTGGGTCCCAGCAGTCAGGGGGGCGAATCGTTTTGGTTTTTTTTTGCCCGGGCGCACTTCCTTGCGTTCGAAGGTGTAGCTGGGTCCCAGCAATGTCGGGTGAATCATTTTTTGCCGAACGCACTTCCTTGCGTGCGATGGTGTAGCAGTGGGTCCCAGCAATCGGGGGGCGAATCGTTTTTTTTTTCGGACGCACTTCCTTGCGTGCGAAGATGTAGCTGGTGGGTCCCAGCAGTGGGGGCGAATCATTTTTTTCGGACGCACTTCCTTGCTGCGAAGATGTAGCTCGTGGGTCCCAGCGATCGGCGAATCATTTTTTCGCGAATACGGTGGCCCGTCCCAAAGGGTCCCATTGTCGGTGGAGGAAGAATTATTTTGCGCGTAATAAGGAGGCACTTCCTAGCGGCTGCCGTGGACCCAATTGTCGGCCTCTCCACGTCATATCCACGCCCAATGGAAGTCGCTCCTTGACCACGTTGACCACGCCACGCCAGAGCACCACGGGGTGGACGACGGCGAGACCTAGGAAGGGATGACGCAGAGCTGGGAAGACGCGCGGTGGATGCACACGTGGAGAGGAGTACGAGGTTCACAGTTCGGCTGCGCTGCCGCCGCCAGAATAACGAGGGGTGTGGGTGAGTGGAGGGATGGCCTGCCAGCGGTGGGAGTAGTAGGGGCGGTGAGGCCTCATGGCAACCTGACAACCGCCACAGGAGGCAGGAGCGGCGGCACGACCGGCGCTACTTTGGGCGGCCGGAGCAAGAAGACCAGAGGTTGAAGAAGCACGACACCGTTGGATGGACATCGTCACGGTCACTTCAGCTAGAATCGTTTATATTGACTAAGTTGACAAATCCTTGGTACGTCAACTTAGTAGGCCTGAGTCGACTTCCAAACGGTGCGCCCGGATGTCAAGGGGAGGAATCATTTTTTGGGCGGGTGAAGCTAGAATATCCGAGATTGAAGAACAAGCACGGCATCCATTGGATGGACATCCAACGGCCACTGCTGCTAGAACCGTGTGTTGACTATAAGTTGACAAAGCCTTGCCTACACGTCAACTCTGTTTCTTAGGGGACGCGTCAATTTAGTAAGGCCAGAAGTGTGTGGCAGAGAAATTATAGCCCATTTGAGATTTGTAAGAATGTGTAGCCCATTTTTGAATTCTAATGGAATTTACTACAACCCATTTACAGTTTGTTAAAAGTACAGCCCATTTCAACCAACTGTTCAAAACATAATTCAATAAAATTTCCCACATTTTGATGGGATCCGAAATATTTTTATCCCGAAATTTCTAGTCAGATTAAATACAATTTCAATATAAATTTATATTACGTAAAAATCCAACGAAAAGTTACGCTCACAACAATTAATGAAATTAAAATTTTCAATATCCAAAAATAATAATTTATAAAGTAATCACGTGTTTGGTGCATTTTTTATAGTTACTGCCCAGTTTTTACAATTACATCCCATTTATTATTTCTTAAAGCCCATTTTCTTGTTAAGCCTAATGCATCCCTCCTAGGAAAGATTTGCAGCCCAGTGGGGCGGAGAATAACAACATGACCTGGCCTGGGTATTCCTAAACAAGTATAGCTTGGCTAGCCATTTTCAGCTTGAAAAAAATTAATATCTGTGCTGGATATCTGGCCTGGGCTAGACGGGCCACAGCCCGCCAAGTTAATACCTGCAGCGATGTTTTCGTTGTTGTTCAAAGGAGAAAAATTAATATCTGGGCTAAACATTGAAAAACTCTGCACAAATACTGCTCGAGCTGCTTGGTCCCAAATTGCCGGCCGCTTCTTGTGCAATTCTCTAGCTTATTGACTACTCCGGAGGTTGAAAATGGTGTGGGACCATGATGTCGAAAACCAGGAGGAAGCAAATAAATTATAGTTATATATATATATATATATATATATATATATATATATATATATATATATATATATATATATATATATATATATATATATATATATAAGGAGGCACTTACGTGCGTGAGGCTATGGACCTGGTGGGTCCCCATTGTCATCCTCTCCAAGTAAAGTCCGTGACATTTTGGGCCGAACGAAACTTTTTTCTATCATACATATGACACTTCTATGACGATAATTGTGACAAAACCCGGTATCATCATAGATGTGGTGGGCTCCTACTTTTATGACAAAAAATCATGACATAAAATGGGCTTTTCGTCCTGGGCGGGCCGGAGACGCAGCTGCATGACATTCTTTGGGCCGTCCATGACGGAAAAAACCGTGGTAGAAGCGAGGGCGAGGAAAATTTCGGGGAGTTCCCGGTTACGGTGGGAGGTCGGGGGCCGAGCGATGCGTGTTTCTCTCGTACACGTATCTGCGTGTGTGCGGCGTTAGCTCTAATCAACCCGGCGAGGCATTTGGCTCTAATCGAACCCGAGTGATTGCACCGCAACTACGCGTTCTCGAACCCGGCGGTCGATCGATGGCTGTTAATCAACCCGATCGGCGATTCTTCGCTCTCGCTGCTAATCAAGCCGATCGATGCTGCCTCTAGGATGAACAGTGAGCATTGCGGGGGGGGGGGTGGATGAACAGTGAGCGGTGGCGTTTGCCTCTGGATGAACAGGGCCCCGTGGTGTGGTGGAGGGCTGGATGAACAGTAGACGGTGGAGGGGTGCCCGTGGAGGGGTGGTTGAACAGGGCCCCGTGGTGTGGAGGGATGGATGAACAGTAGACGGTGGAGGGGTGGTTGAATAGTAGCCGGTGGAGTAGCGCACGGTGGAGGCTGGATGAACAGGAGCCCGTGGAGGCTAGAGGAGGTCGATGGTAGCCCGTGGAGGCTGGAGGAGGTCGACGGTGGAGATGAACAGTATCCCGTGGAGTCCCGTTTTGCGGTACGCTACACCCCTCCCGATGAACAGGACCCCCGTTTCGACCGTAGCGCTCCAACACAAGTCTGCTTCGTCCGTTTTGCGGTACACCAAACCCCTCCACCCCCGTTTTGACCGTAGGAGGTCCGTTTTGTCCGTTTTGCGGTACGCCACACCCCTCCCGATCAACAGGACCCCCATTTCGACCGTAGGAGGTCCGTTTCATCCATTTTGCGGTACGCCACACCCCTCCCGATCAACAGGACCCCGTTTCGAACGTAGGAGGTCTCTTTCCTCTGTTGCGCGGTACGCCAGGCCTCGTTTCCATCGCTTGTTCCATCCAAGCCCTCCCGATGAACACGACCACACATTCCGTTCCGACCCACCCGGTTGGCTCCCACGCATTTCGTTGCCTCCCGATGAACACGACGCATTCTGTTGCCTCCCCATGAACACGACGCACTCCGTTGCCTCCCCATGAACACGACGACAATGTTGTTTCTCCGTTCCGACCTAGCCATGTACACGAGCCCTAGCCGTACGTATGCGCGAGTAGGCGTTTGAGACCCCGCCCGTATGTACACATACCTGGCCGTATTTTCTTTCTTGCACCCGGCGGCCAGACGTGCGTGTACATGCTACGTCGCGCCTCTACTATGACACGTCGGCGCCTCTACAACGACCAGTATGTGCGTACATGTTTGCGACAAGAATGACAACGCTACGTACGCTTCCACCAGGTGGGTCCCGACTGTCAGGCACTTCCTTGCGTGCGAAGATGTAGCTGGTGGGTCCCAGCAGTCAGGGGGACGAATCGTTTTTTTTGCCCGGACGCACTTCTTTGCGTGCGAAGATGTAGCCGGTGGGTCCCAGCAGTCAGGGGGGCGAATCATTTTTTTGCCCGGACGCACTTCCTTGGGTGCGAACATGTAGCTAGTGGGTCCCAGCAGTCAGGGGGGCGAATCGTTTTGGTTTTTTTTTGCCCGGACGCACTTCCTTGCGAGCGAAGGTGTAGCTGCTGGGTCCCAGCAGTCAGGGGGCGAATCTTCTTTTTGCCCGGACGCACTTCCTTGCGTGCGATGGTGTAGCAGGTGGGTCCCAGCAGTCAGGGGGCGAATCGTTTTTTTTTTCGGACGCACTTCCTTGCGTGCAAAGATGTAGCTGGTGGGTCCCAGCAATGTCGGTGAATCGCTTTTTCAGCGCACTTCCTTGCGTGCGAAGATGTAGCTCGTGGGTCCCAGCAGTCGGGCTTAATCATTTTTTCACGAATACGGTGGCCCGTCCGGTGGGTCCCCGCTGTCAGGTGGAGGAATAATTATTTTGCGCGTAATAAGGAGGCACTTCCTTGCGGCTGCCATGGACCCAGTATCGGCCTCTCCACGCATCCACGTCCAATGGAAGTCGTTCCTTGACCACGTTGACCACGCCGCGCCGAGAGCACCACGGCGGTGGACGACGGCGAGGCCTAGGAAGGGGACGACGCGGAGCCGGGGAAGACGCGACAGTGGATGCACATGTGGAGAGGAGTACGAGGGTTCACTTGTTCGGCTGCGCTGCCGTCGCCGCAGAATAACAGGGGGTGTGGGTGAGTGGAGGGATGGCCTGGCCAACGGTGGGAGTTGTAGGGGGCGGTGAGGCCTCCGCGGCAGCACCGCCGGCCACGGGAGGCAGGAGCAGGCGGCACGACCGGCGCTGCTTTGGACGGCTGGAGCAAGAAGACCAGAGGTTGAAGAAGCATGACAGCCGTTGGATGGACATCGTACGGTCACTGCAACTAGAATCGTTTATATTGACTAAGTTGACAAATCCCTTGGTACGTCAACTTAGTAGGCCCACAGGTCAGCTTCCGAAACGGTGAGCCCCAGATGTCAAGGGGAGGAATCATTTTTTGGGCGGGTGAAGCTAGAATATCCGAAATTGAAGAATAAGCACGACATCCTGGCCACTGCTGCTAGAACCGTGTGTTGACTATAAGTTGACAAAGCCTTGCATACGCGTCAACTCTGTTTTTTTAGGGGACGCGTCAATTTAGTAAGGCCAGAAGTGCGTGGCAGAGAACTTATAGCCCATTTGATATTTGTAAGAATGTGTAGCCCATTTTTGAATTCTAATGGAATTTACTACAGCCCATTTACAGTTTGTTAAAAATACAACCCATTTCAACCAACCGTTCAAAACAGAATTCAATAAAATTTCCCACATTTTGATGGGATCCGAAATATTTTTATCCCAAAATTTCTAGTCAGGTTAAATACAATTTCAATATAAATTTATATTACGTAAGAATCCAACGAAACATTGCGCTCGCAACAATTAATGAAATTAAAATTTTCAATATCCAAAAATAATAATTTATAAAGTAATCACGTGTTTGGTGTATTTTTTTATAGTTACTACCCAGTTTTTACAACTACATCCCATTTATTATTTCTTAAAGCCCATTTTCTTGTTAAGCTAATGCATCCCTCCTAGGAAAGATTTGCGGCCCAGCGGGGCGGAGAATAACAACTTGACCTTGCCTGGGTATTCCTAAAAAAAGTATAGCTAGGCTAGCCATTTTCAGCTTGAAAAAATTTAATATCTGGGTTGGATATCTGGCCTGGGCTAGACGGGCCACAGCTCGCCAAGTTAATACCTGCAGCAATGTTTTCGTTGTTGTTCAGAGGAGAAAAATTAATATCTGGGCTAAACATCGAAAAACTCTGCACAAATACTGCTCGAGCTGCTTGGTCTCAGTTGTTGGCTGCTTCTTGTGCAATTCTCTCGTTTATTGACTACTCCAGGAGGTTGAAAATGGTGTGGGACCGTGATGTCAGGAAACCAGGAGGAAGCAAAATAAATTATAGTTATATATATATATATATATATATATATATATATATATATATATATATATATATATATATACATACATACATATATATATATATATATAATAAGGAGGCACTTGCGTACGTGAGGCTATGGACCTGGTGGGTCCCCATTGTCATCCTCTCCAAGTAAAGTCCTCTCCTCACCCGCGCACGCTTTCCGCCCGAAACAGTCAGCGCCGCCCGCCCCGCTTCCCGGTGCAGGCGATTGCTCCGCCTTCAAACGACACAAGTGTCGTCCGTCCGTCCATCTGCCGCCCACATTAATGATATGCGGTTGCCGAGGCGGCTACTCCGGCACCACACGTCCGTCCCTCCGCCCGCCCACCATTGCTATATAAACTGCTGCGCCGGCCATAGCCGCAGTCATCCTTATCCGTTCCCTTTCTCCTGTCCACACCACTATTGTCCACCATGGCTTCCTCGCGCTCCAGCGCTCTTTGGGACGGGTGGACGACGGACCACAAGGTGATGGCAGCCATTGCTGCCGACCGGCTGGCCGGCGGGCAGTCGGAGGACGACGACGTCCCAATGGAGAACATGGTAGTCGACGATCCAGCGCCAACCCCCTCCTCCGCGCCATCCTCGCCGGTGCATTGCACCATGACCATCGGCGATGCCCGTGCCCAATATATGGACAAGGTAAGGCAGATGCGTGAGGAGCAGTTCCGGGAGGCGCAGGCCGATGCCGCCTACAACCACCATCTCCTCCAGGAGCATCTGCAGGCGGAGGAGCAGATCGCCGTGGAGCGGGCGGAGCAGGAGGCGCTGCTCAACTCATACCGCTCCGCCCGCAAGGGCCGCCTCGAGCGCTGGCAGTACCGCATGCGGGTGGCGGAGGTTGCGGCCGCCTACAAAGAGGGTAGCAAAGAGGGCGATGAAGCGGGCGAGGCGCTGTTTGGCGAGACCGAGGACGAGGCAGAGGACGATGCTGGCTCCGACGAGTCCCCGCTCCGCTGGCGTCGACGAGGTAGAGGACATCGTCGGCTCAGCCGAGGCCCCACCCTACTGGCAACATGGGGGAGGATTTCCACCGCTCCGCTGAGGCGCCGCCCGCCGGCAAAGAGATAGAGGACATTGCCGGCTCTGCCGAGGCCCCTCCCCGCTGCCAACGAGGCCACACCACATAGAAAACGAGGAAGAGTAGAACATGGTAGGTCGCCGCTGCTCGGGTCTAATTAAGGCCACCGCTGCTACCCTCTGGTTGAAGCCAAGCTAGGCGGGTTGACCATTGACGGCCGGTTAGCTTCTTGGCGGCGACGTGGAGTCTGAGAGCTGCGCTGGAGAAGAACGCTGCTTCTACTTAACTGCTAGTGCAGTTGGCTGAGTGACACGTGGGCCCAACAGGCCACATTTCAGTTACTCAACTGCACCTGCAGTTAAGTCACTGAAGCTTCTGTTCGGCTCAGCGGGACACAGGTGGGTAGCTTTGGTTAATTAATTATACCTCCAGCGCACCCCTTTTTAGTTGAAGAATGTATGAAATGTAATGATATCCGGCATGTTTATATGAAATCCGACCGTGTATTAATGAATTTAGTTCGATTAGGTAGACTTCCTGTATCACTGGCATTGCATGAACATGCAAAACAGTATGTACTAGCATTATTTCCAGGGTGATCACCTCGTTTGCAGTAGTTTCACATGTACTCCCTCCGGTCCTTTCTAGTCTGCATACAAGTTTTGTCTGCAGTCAAAGTATCTCTACTTTGACCAATCTTATAAAAAAAAGTATGCACTTTCACAATTTGCAAAGTAAAAAGGAACAGAAGGAGTACAAAGAATTTGAGTAGCTTTTTAGCGTTTCTGTACATTGCAATCAAACACATAGGCCTGGCAATTCATAGAAAACATTCAAAACAATCGATGATTATGCATCTCAGCGACTCACATGTCAGAGGCAATATTTACTTCACAACTAAAGAATAAAGAAAAAATTGATCGACGCTGCTGACAACAAAGGGTGTCCCATTCGAAAATATCAAACGCATGTCTTGCTAAAATCAATGAGCAAAATTTGACAAGGTTGTCCCATTCCAAAATATCAAATGCCTATGATTGTGGAATGGTCAGGGTTTGCCATCAGTTCGGACATTGACATGGCACCTCGTGCTAAATAAACCAGCTGTTCTTTTTGTGCAGTTCCACCAAAATCAACCAAATTCGCGCGTAGCTTGTATGATTTCGCCCTTATATGTTGCAACGGCTTGAACTTATCGGCACCTCCTTTCTTGTGGTGGAAATGAATGATTCGATGTATTCATCAACATTTTGTGCAGTTCCCATTGAAATCAAGCTGAGCACCCCTGTTTGCACAAATACAAAAAAGTGATTAGTATACAACAAACTGTACTATGATTTGACAGTTTCAACAGGCACATACATGGTCCATGTAGAGCACACTTTTAGAAAAATGGAACTCACCAGAAAGAATCCTGGAACAACATTGTACTCGCGCATCACAGCAAAAAATGGAGATTTGTCAGTCCTTCTGAGCTGAAGTTAGTTTGGTCTTGTGGGGAGTAATGTAACCATCCTTCAACTGCTCCTTCTGATGAGAAGATAGACAGGGCTTCTTCATCCTACCATAATCGGAACTAGTCAGTTCACGTACTCCATATTCTTCTTCAGAGGAAGATGATCCTGTTGTGCAAAGACAAGAGGACTACTAAATGCTAGCATCCATGTTTGCTCAAAAAAAGGAAAGGAAATATTTAAAACAGCACAGATGAAGCACTTCTCAAGGACAATACCACTTCTTCATGACAGTATCTAAACAGTAGCACAACACCAATAGAGATGAAAAAGCTCAATCATATGGATGAAATCAGTGGGAGAGTACCAACCTTTGTCAGGAGGCTGATTGTGTAGAGCATACAGATGAAGAACTTCTCTGGAACCATCTGTTGCTATCTACGGGGGTGGCCAGGCTTACTATATACTCCTCGATTAGTTAAATGTTTCCAACATCTTCTTGTGCAGTTCCACTAAAATATATGCTATCTTCAAAGAAGATCCCTGTTTGCACAAGTAGAGATAATTACGTATGGCATCAAATCGGTGGCAAAACAATTGCTCGTTCCAGCCATAGCAATAAATTAAGATGCAAAACTATATCATTACTTGTGTCATCACAGTTCCAAAGGCTTCATTACAGCACCGGAGTTGATTTTGTTTTTCTTCCGCTTGTTCTTCCCCTTCATCACTTGGTTCAATAACGCATAAGCTTCGCCTTCAATGTAAGATTTGGCATGTCAATTAGGGAGCACAAGTATAGTACTAAACTTAATTTTCGATGAAAGTGGCAAAATACAGGCCCAAAGAGTTGTGAAATATCCTTATCTTACCTCAATGGGATATTACGGTGCACAAGATTGGAAGTCTTGTCTCCATTTGTGCAGTTCACTAAAATCAAGCAACATTATCGTACAAGTAGCACAACATATGAAAGCACACTGCAGAATCATGTGAAAGAAGGCTAGTATTGACCTCTCATGATGCGAATTCAAACAACTCACAAGAAGAAGATCTGAACCAAATTAGCCTTAACGGATAGGAAGTAAGATCTTCTCTTGTGCAGTTCCACTAAGATCAAGCAATCAAACAACGTTGTCGATTGTGACATTTTGGTTGAACTGCACAAAACACTCTTAAAACAAAAGTGTTTTGTGCGAAAGGCAACAAAAGGTCACAATGGCAACGAGGTGAAGTAGATAGCCCTGTTTACACAGAGGTGCAAAGGAAACAATTAGTGGTCAATAACGGTGGATGACACGAAGCCAACAAAAGAAGCATCTACCTTATCTAAATGGGAAAGAAAGCAAGACAAGTAGCATTTCTCAAATGGGGGCATTGATTAATATTAACATAGAGATTATATTAACAATAAAATTGTTAAACATGTAATTTGCTTTTAACTGTGGCATTGCATCAATTTTCCAAATGCATTATTAGAGGGTGTTTGTTTACGTGGATATTTTGGTGTAGGGACTAAAAACTCGTGTCACCCCATCTAAACCAAACAGGAGGGACTTTAGGGACTAAAAGTGGGCATTTGGGACTAAAGAAAGAAGACCCCGAGGAGTCTTTTGGGACTTTTTCCAACAGTTGCCCCTGCCACGCATCACACCTTGTTTCTATTAGTTCATTACTAGGGTAACATGGTCTTTTAGCATGTCATTTAATAACCTCTAGTCCATGTTTAGTCCCTGAACCAAGCAGGTAGGGACTAGGGAGTTTTAACCAAACATGGCCTTAGATTAACAACAGCTAATGAGTTGCACGAGACAGTGGACGCACCAGCACCATGTGCATCTACCAATGTACTGTGGTCATGCACAGTCTGTTGCAACAAATAATAAACAACCAAGGAGCATATTTGTGCTGGTCCCAGTTTTGTTATCTTTAGACACCTTTCCCTATGTGAGCGCAACAAATCTAGTCCTGATCAAACTCTACAGCCTTGTCCCTTCCTTTCCTTTTTGAACTAGTACTTTTGCCCCTTCCTTTCCTCTTTGAACCACGTCCTAGATTTATGCGTACAACTTTCCCCACTACTTTCCCACATTCCTTTCCTCTTTGAACCACGTCCTAGATTCATGCTATACAACTTTCCCCCTTCATTTCCTCTTTGAACCACGTCCTAGATTCATGTTGTATACTTCCTCCGTTCCTAAATATAAGTCTTTGTAAAGATTCCACTATGAACCACATACGGATGTATATAGATGCATTTTAGAGTGTAGATTCATTCATTTTGCTCCGTATGTAGTCCTAGTAAAATCTCTACAAAGACTTATATTTAGGAACGGGGGGAGTACAACTTTTCCCACTTCTTTCCCCCACTCCTTTCCTCTTTGAACCACGTCCTAGATTAATGGTATACATGCAGCTAGAGCAATGCATGTGGAGTAAGTAAATTATACCTTAAGGTTCTTGGGGCATGGTTCGGTGGGTGACGGGACGACGGCGAAGAAGAAGGGGTCGGAGGCCCTCCCGCCGCCACTGGGTGGAAAGTGAACAGCTGCGCCGTAGTGGATTCCCTCCTCGACGGCGGCGACAGCGTTAAGCCTCCTTCCCTTCCGGTGGATTTGATCCTGCCGCTCTTTGAGCAGCAGTGAGGGTAGAGAGAGAGAGGCCAACGAAGTCTTGTTTAGATCTGGAGAGGCGAGAGAGTGTGAAGAGAGCAACTACAAGCGCCGAGGCTCCAGCCGGGAGAGGCGAGAGAGTGTGAAGAGAGCAACTACAAGCGCTGAGGCTCCAGCGTGTATATATATACTGGAGAGAGAGTGTGAAGCATGCAAACCCTAGAAAACATTTTGACCAGTCAAACAATCCTCTTGGCAAGGATTATGCTCAAGTTTAGTTATCGAACCCGAGACCTCAAGTTTGATGAGCGAACAGGCTAACCAGCTACACAACCCTCCCGTTATGTTCAACGAGAGGAAAATAACCTTTTATACATTCATGCATTCGTGTGACAAGCATGCCGTGTTTTTGTGTGTGTGTGGGAGTCATTGGGATTTCAATCATAATCGTGTCATGTGGCTTTGGTGGTAAGACTATCCACAGTGGTGCAGAAATAATGCAGCCTTAGTCACCTTACCTCTCTCCACATAGTATGTTGGGTCCCACCAGTCAGAGGGTGAAACAAAAAAATTAATAAGAAAAATTAAAAGCGCCAGCGGTGTATCTTACATCACACATCTCGCTACTGCTCGGGAACACTGTCCAATTGATCCCTCTGTTCGCTCACGTACTATTTTAAGTGAATCCTTATTATAACATGCACACAAATTTTGGGCACTTGTATTCGACTTAAGACAGTGTGCCACCGTATCTTGTATACTTACTACTCCCTCCGTCTAGGTGTAATAAGTCACGTTAGAAGGTGCAATGGGACCAAGGTGCGTGCGTGTGCGTGTGTGTGTTTAAAAGCATGTGTGTGTTAGAGAGTGCGACAGATCGACCTACTCCTACAGAGAGATGGTGTGTAGCGTACGATTTTAGCCGTGAGAGTCGGTGCATCCTCTCGTTTCCGGGCGTGTCCGGTAGGGACATGCGGACAGCTGCCACGCCCGCTCCTGACCAGCCTGGCCCACCCAAAGCCCCTCAATCGCCCACGCGCGCTTTGTTGGGGAACGTAGTAATTTCAAAAAATTTCCTACGATCACGCAAGATCATGGTGATGCATAGCAACGAGATGAGAGTGTTGTCTACATACCCTCGTAGACCAGCAACGGGAACGTTGACGCAACGTAGAGGAAGTAGTCGTACTTCTTCCCGATCCAACCGATCCAAGTACCGAACGTACGGCACCTCCGAGTTCTGCACACGCTCAGCTCGATGACGCCCCTCGAACTCCGATCCAGCCGAGTGTTGAGGAGAGTTTCACAAGACGACGGCGTGGTGACGATGATGATGTTCCACCGACGCAGGGCTTCGCTTAAGCTCCGCAACGGTATATTTGAGGTGTAGTTTGGTGGAAGGGGCACCGCTGCGGCTAAGGAACGATCTCAATGATCAACTTGTGTCTCATGGGGTGCCCTCTGCCTCAGTATATAAAGGAGGGAAGGGAGGGGCTGGCGGCCACCAAGGGCTGCGCACGGGAGTCCTACTCCCACCGAGTAGGATTCTCCCCCAATCCTAGTCCAACTAGGATTGGCCAAGTGGGAAGGGAGAGAGGCGCCACCCCTTCTCCTAGTCCTAATAGGACTAGGGAAGGGGAAGGTGCGACCAGCACTTGGGCCCCTTTCCTCCTTTCCACTAAGGCCCATCAAGGCCCATTGACCCCCGGAGGTTCCGTAACCCCCTGTACTCGGTAAAATTCCCAATTTCACCCGGAGTGATTCCGAGTCCAAACATAGGCTTCCAATATATCAATCTTTATGTCTCGACCATTTCGAGACTCCTCGTCATGTCCGTGATCTCATCCGGGACTCGAACAACCTTCGTACATCAATATCATATAAACTCATAATAACTGCCATCGAAGCGTTAAGCGTGCGGACCCTACGGGTTCGAGAACTATGTAGACATGACCGAGACACCTCTCGTTAATAACCAATAGCGGGACCTGGATGCCCATATTGGCTCCTACATATTCTACGAAGATCTTTATCGGTCGATCCGCATAACAACATACGTTGTTCCCTTTGTCATCGGTATGTTACTTGCCCGAGATTCGATCGTCGGTATCCAATACCTAGTTCAATCTCGTTCGGCAAGTCTCTTTTCTCGTTCCGTAATACATCATCTCACAACTAACACATTTAGTTGCAATGCTTGCAAGGCTTATGTGATGTGCATTACCGAGAGGGCCCAGAGATACCTCTCCGACAATCGGAGTGACAAATCCTAATCTCAAATATGCCAACCCAACATGTACCTTCGGAGACACCTGTAATGTACCTTTATAATCACCCGATTCGTTGTGACGTTTGGTAGCACCAAAAGTGTTCCTCGGGCAAACGGGAGTTGCATAATCTCATAGTCATAGGAACATGTATAAGTCATGAAGAAAAGCACTAGCAACAAACTATACGATCAGGTGCTATGCTAATGGAATGGGTCATGTCAATCAGATCATTCAACCAATGATGTGATCCCGTTAATCAAATAACAACTCCTTGTTCATGGTTAGGAAACATAACCATCTTTGATTAACGAGCTAGTTAAGTAGAGGCATACTAGTGACACTCTGTAGGTTTATGTATTCACACATGTATTATGTTTCCGGTTAATACAATTCTAGCATGAATAATAAACATTTATCATGATATAAGGAAATAAATAATAACATTATTATTGCCTCTAGGGCATATTTCCTTCAGTCTCCCACTTGCACTAGAGTCAATAATCTAGTTCACATCATCATGTGATTCAACACAAATATTCACATCTGTATGTGATTAACACCCATAGTTCACATCGTCATGTGACCAACACCCAAAGGGTTTACTAGAGTCAGTAATCTAGTTCACATCGCTATGTGATTAACACCCAAAAGAGTACTAAGGTGTGATCATGTTTTGCTTGTGAGATAATTTTAGTCAACGGGTCTGTCACATTCAGAGCCGTAAGTATTTTGCAAATTTCTATGTCTACAATGCTCTGCACGGAGCTACTCTAGCTAATTGCTCCCACTTTCAATATGTATCTAGATTGAGACTCAGAGTCATCTAGATTAGTGTTAAAACTTGCATCGACGTAACCTTTTACGACGAACCTTTTTTCACTTCCATAATCGAGAAACATATCCTTATTCTACTAAGGATAATTTTGACCGCTGTCCATTGATACACAGCATGACATACTTTATAGAACCTATGGCTGATGCATAGGGAATGACTTTCATTCTCTTTCTATCCTCTGCCGTGGTCGGGTTTTGAGTCTTACTCAATCTCACACCTTGTAACACAGGCAAGAACTCTTTCTTTGACTGTTCCATTTTGAACTACTTCAAAATCTTGTCAAGGTATGTATTCATTGAAAAACTTATCAAGCGTCTTGATCTATCTTTATAGATCTTGATGCTCAATATGTAAGCAGCTTCACCGAGGTCCTTCTTTGAAAAACTCCTTTCAAATACTCCTTTATGCTTTGCGAATAATTCTACATCATTTCCGATCAACAATGTGTCATTCACATATACTTATCGAAATGTTGTCGTGCTCCCACTCACTTTCTTGTAAATACAGCTTCTCCAAAAGTCTCAGATAAAACCATATGCTTTGATCACACTATCAAAGCGTTTATTCCAACTCCGAGATGCTTGCACCAGTCCATAGATGGATCATTGGAGCTTGCACATTTTGTTAGCTCCTTTAGGATTGACAAAATCTTCTGGTTGTATCATATACAACTCTTCTTTAATAAATCCATTAAAGAATGTAGTTTTGACATCCATTTGCCGATTTCATAAAATGTGGCAATTGCTAACATGATTCGGACAGACTTAAGCATCGCTACGATTGAGAAAATCTCATTGTAGTCAACACCTTGAACTTGTCGAAAACCTTTTGTGACAAGTCGAGCTTTGTAGATAGTAACACTACTATCATTGTCCGCCTTCCTCTTGAAGATCCATTTATCTACATGGCTTGCTGATCATCGAGCAAGTCAATCAAAGTCCATACTTTGTTCTCATACATGGATCCTATCTCAGATTTTATGGCCTCAAGCCATTTCATGAATCTGGGCTCATCATCGCTTCCTCATAGTTCATAGGTTCATCATGGTCTAGTAACATGACTTCCGAACATGATTACCGTACCACTCTGGTGCGGATCTTACTCGAAGACCAACGAGGTTTGGTAGCAACTTGATCTGAAGTTTCATGATCATCATCATTAACTTCCTTACTAATTGGTGTAGGAATCACTGGAACTGATTTCTGTGATGAACTACTTTCCAATAAGGGAGAAGGTACAATTACCTTATCAAGTTTCTACTTTCCTCCCACTCACTTCTTTCGAGAGAAACTCCTTCTCTAGAAAGGATCCATTTTAGCAACAAATGTTTTGCTTTTAGATCTGTGATAGAAGGTGTACCCAACAGTTTCTTTTGGGTATTCTATGAAGACGCACTTCTCCGATTTGGGTTCGAGCTTATCAAGTGAAAACTTTTTCGCATAAGCATCACAACTCCAAACTTTAAGAAACGACAGCTTAGGTTTACTGCTAAACCATAGTTCATACGGTGTCATCTCTACGGATTTAGATGGTGCCCTATTAAACGTGAATGCAGCTGTCTCTAATGCATAACCCAAAACGATAGTGGTAAAACGGTAAGATACATCATAGATTGCACCATATCCAATAAAGTGCGGTTACGACGTTCGGACACACCATTATGTTGTGGTGTTCCATGTGGCGTGAGCTGTGAAACTATTCCACATTGTTTTAATTGAAGACCAAACTCGTAACTCAAAAATTCATCTCCACGATCAGATCGCAGAAACTTTATTTTCTTGTTACGATGATTTTCCACTTCACTCTGAAATTCTTTGAACCTTTCAACTATTTCAGACTTATGTTTCATCAAGTAGATATACCCATATCTGCTCAAATCATCTTGTGAAGGTCAGAAAATAATGATACTTGCCACGAGCATCAACACTCATTGGATCGCATACATCGGTATGTATTATTTCCAATAAGTCAGTAGCTTGTTCCATTGTTCCGAGAACGGAGTTTTAGTCATCTTGCCCAAACGGCACGGTTCGTAAGTACCAAGTGATTCATAATCAAGTGATTCCAAAAGTCCATCAAGATGGAGTTTCTTCATGCGTTTACACCGATATGACCTAAACGGCAAGTACACAAATAAGTTGCACTATCATTATTAACTTTGCATCTTTTGGCATCAATATTATGAATATGTGTATCACTACGATCGAGATCCAACAAACTATTTTATTGGGTGTATGACCATTGAAGGTTTTATTCATTTAAACAGAACAAAAATTATTCTTTGACTTTAAATGAATAACCGTTTTGCAAATAAACATGATCAAATCATATTCATGCTCAACGCAAACACCAAATAACATTTATTTAGGTTTAACACTAATCCCGAAAGTATAGGGAGTGTGCGATGATGATCATATCAATCTTGGAACTACTTCCAACACTCATCTTCACTTCCCTTCAACTAGTCTCTGTTTATTCTCAGAACTCCTGTTTGAGTTACTAATCTTAGTAACCGAACAAGTATCAAATACTCGGGGATACTATAAACACTAGTAAGGCACACATCAATAACCTGTATATCAAATATACTCTTTTTCACTTTGCCATCCTTCTTTATCCACCAAATATTTCGGTATTTCCGCTTCGGTGACCATTTCCTATGCAGTGTAAGCACTCGCCAGGCTTTGGTTCAGCTTTGGGTTTCTTCGTGGGAGTGACAACTTGCTTGTCATTCTACTTGAAGTTCTCCTTTCTTTCCCTTTGCCCTTTTCTTGAAACTAGTGGTCTTGTCAATCATCAACACTTGATGCTCTTTCTTGATTTCTACCTTCGTCGATTTCAACATCACGAAGAGCTCGGGAATCATTTTCGTCATCCCTTGCATACTGTAGTTCATCACGAAGTTCTAGTAACTTAGTGATGGTGACTAGAGAATTCTGTCAATCACTATCTTATCTGGAAGATTAACTCCCACTTGATTCAAGCGATTAAAGTACCTGCACAATCTGAGCACATGCTCACTAGTTGAGCGATTCTCCTCCATCTTTTAGCTATAGAACTTGTTGGAGACTTCATATCTCTCAACTCGGTATTTGCTTGAAATATTAACTTCAATTCTGGAACATCTCATATGGTCCATGACGCTCAAAACGTTTTTGAAGTCCCGATTCTAAGCCGTTAAGCATGGTGCACTAAACTATTAAGTAGTCATCATATTGAGCTGGCCAAACGCTCATAACGTCAGATTCGCTCATATTGAGCTAGCCAAACGCTCATAACGCCTCGCATCTGCTCCTGCAATAGGTCTGTCACCTAGCGGTGCATTAAGGACATAATTCTTCTGCGCAGCAATGAGGATAAACCTCAGATCACGGATCCAATCCGCATCATTGCTACTAACATCTTTCAATACAATTTTCTCTAGGAACACATATGAAAACATAGGGAAGCAACAACGCGAGCTCTTGATCTACAACATAATTTGCAAAATACTACCAGACTAAGTTCATGATAAATTAAAGTTCAATTAATCATATTACTTAAGAACTCCCACTTAGATAGACATCTCTAGTCATCTAAGTGATTACGTGATCCAAATCAACTAAACCATGTCCGATCATCACGTGAGATGGAGTAGTTTCAATGGTGAACATCACTATGTTGATCATATCTACTATATGATTCACGCCGACCTTTCGGTCTCCGTGTTCCGAGGTCATATCTTATATGCATAGCTCGTCAAGTATAACCTGAGTATTCGCGTGTGCAACTGTTTTGCACCCGTTGTATTTGAACGTAGAGCCTATCACACCCGATCATCACGTGGTGTCTCAAAGACGAAGAACTTTCATAACGGTGCATACTCGGGAGAACACTTCTTGATAATTTTAGTGAGAGATCATCTTATAATGCTACCGTCAATCAAAGCAAGATAAGATGCATAAAGGATAAACATCACATGCAATCAATATAAGTGATATGATATGGTCATCATCATCTTGTGCTTGTGATCTCCATCGCCCAAGCACCGCCATGATCACCATCGCCACCGGTAGCGACACTTTGATCTCCATCGTAGCATCGTTGTCGTCTCGCCAACTATTGCTTCTACGACTATCGCTACCTCTTAGTGATAAAGTAAAGCAATTACATGGCGTTGCATTTCATACAATAAGCGACAACCATATGGCTCCTGCCGATTGTCGATAACTCGGTTACAAAACATGATCATCTCATACAATAAAATATAGCATCACGTCTTGACCATATCACATCACAACATGCCCTGCAAAAACAAGTTAGACGTCCTCTACTTTGTTGTTGCAAGTTTTACGTGGCTGCAACGGGCTGAGCAAGAACCGTTCTTACCTCGCATCAAAACCACAACGATACTTCGTCAAATAGACTCGCTTAACCTTCTCAAGGACCGGGCGTAGCCACACTCAGTTCAACTAAAGTGAGAGAGACAGACACCCGCCAGTCACCTTTAAGCAACGAGTGCTCACAGCGGTGAAACCAGTCTCGCGTAAGCGTACGCGTAATGTCGGTCCGGGCCGCTTCATCTCACAATACCGCTGAACCAAAGTATGACATGCTGGTAGGTAGTATGACTTGTATCGCCCACAACTCACTTGTGTTCTACTCGTGCATATGACATCAACGCATAAAACCTGGCTCGGATGCCACTGTTGGGGAACGTAGTAATTTCAAAAAATTTCCTACGATCACGCAAGATCATGGTGATGCATAGCAACGAGATGAGAGTGTTGTCTACATACCCTCGTAGACCAGCAACGGAAGCGTTGACGCAACGTAGAGGAAGTAGTCGTACTTCTTCCCGATCCAACCGATCCAAGTACCGAACGTACGGCACCTCCGAGTTCTGCACACGTTCAGCTCGATGACGTCCCTCGAACTCCGATCCAGCCGAGTGTTGAGGAGAGTTTCACAAGACGACGGCGTGGTGACGATGATGATGTTCCACCGACGCAGGGCTTCGCCTAAGCTCCGCAACGGTATATTTGAGGTGTAGTTTGGTGGAAGGGGGCACCGCACACGGCTAAGGAACGATCTCAATGATCAACTTGTGTCTCATGGGGTGCCCTCTGCCTGTATATAAAGGAGGGAAGGGAGGGGCTGGCGGCCACCAAGGGCTGCGCTTGGGAGTCCTACTCCCACCGGGGTAGGATTCCTCCCCAATCCTAGTCCAACTAGGATTGGCCAAGTGGGAAGGGAGAGAGGCCACCACCTCTCCTAGTCCTAATAGGACTAGGGAAGGGGAAGGTGCGCCAGCACTTGGGCCCCTTTCCTCCTTTCCACTAAGGCCCATCAAGGCCCATTGACCCCCGGAGGTTCCGGTAACCCCGGCATACTCGGTAAAATTCCCAATTTCACCCGGAGTGATTCCGAGTCCAAACATAGGCTTCCAATATATCAATCTTTATGTCTCGACCATTTCGAGACTCCTCGTCATGTCCGTGATCTCATCCGGGACTCGAACAACCTTCGTACATCAATATCATATAAACTCATAATAACCATCATCGAAGCGTTAAGCGTGCGGACCCTACGGGTTCGAGAACTATGTAGACATGACCGAGACACCTCTCGGTTAATAACCAATAGCGGGACCTGGATGCCCATATTGGCTCCTACATATTCTCGAAGATCTTTATCGGTCGGACCGCATAACAACATCGTTGTTCCCTTTGTCATCGGTATGTTACTTGCCCGAGATTCGATCGTCGGTATCCAATACCTAGTTCAATCTCGTTCTCGGCAAGTCTCTTTTCTTGTTCCGTAATACATCATCTCACAACTAACACATTTAGTTGCAATGCTTGCAAGGCTTATGTGATGTGCATTACCGAGAGGGCCAGAGATACCTCTCCGACAATCGGAGTGACAAATCCTAATCTCAAATATGCCAACCCAACATGTACCTTCGGAGACACCTGTAATGTACCTTTATAATCACCCGATTCGTTGTGGCGTTTGGTAGCACCCAAAGTGTTCCTCGGGCAAACGGGAGTTGCATAATCTCATAGTCATAGGAACATGTATAAGTCATGAAGAAAAGCACTAGCAACAAACTATACGATCAGTGCTATGCTAATGGAATGGGTCATGTCAATCAGATCATTCAACCAATGATGTGATCCCGTTAATCAAATAACAACTCCTTGTTCATGGTTAGGAAACATAACCATCTTTGATTAACGAGCTAGTTAAGTAGAGGCATACTAGTGACACTCTGTAGGTTTATGTATTCACACATGTATTATGTTTCCGGTTAATACAATTCTAGCATGAATAATAAACATTTATCATGATATAAGGAAATAAATAATAACATTATTATTGCCTCTAGGGCATATTTCCTTCACGCTTCCCGCCTGAAACGGTCAGCGCCGCTCCAAAGAATCGGTGCCGCATTCATGCCTGGGCAGAGCGGACGCGACCTCTCACTGGCGCAAGAGTGATGGTTGCTTCTTCCGTCCAACTTACTGCTAGGTCTATGTGATTTGACGGCTCATTGGTCTTTATTACTGAGGTGGTAGGACTGCTGGATGTCCCATGCTTTCGGCGTACTACATTACAATTTTCTCCATTCTTACAGCGAAGGAGTGCAAGAGCAGTGAAAACACGCAGGCTCAGTGATTACATGGCCCACCTCACACTATCACCGTGCAACACCTAACTCTTTACATAGTACTCCCTCCGTTCCTAAATATTACTAGACGAGTCCCCACGCATTGCCGAAGAACAGTGGTATATCTCTCTGCACAAAATTATCGATTTCATAGAACTAAAAAAACTCTATAACCGCATGACAAATGTGGTAGCCAAACTAAATAAACTCCCATCATCATTTAGATCATCCCACATAAGGAAAAAAGATCAGCCAAATCCTACTGCATAATGGGATTATATTTTCTTTTGACATGTTAATGGGACTTAAAAGCTCACTTACATGCATGCTACGGTGCATGCTTGCATGCTGAACATGTTGATGTGATTTAAAACGCACTCACATGCATGTGCCACGGTATTTCTGCATGCTTGCATGTGGCTTAGTGCGGAGCCTCTCAACGTCTAGATCAGATGGCTATTATGGACTGATTTACTTCAACTAATGGATACATCAATTTTGATGATGTGGCTCAAGGAGAGGATAGAGAATTCCTAGTAGTGGGGGCTAGCTATTACTAGTAGATAAGTCTTTGTAGAGATTCCACTAGGTGAACTACACACGGAACCAAATGAATGAATCTACACTTAAAATGCATCTATATACATCCGCATGTGGTTCATGGTGAAATCTCTACAAAGACTTATATTTAGGAACGGAGGAAGTACTAGTATAGTACGTACTGTAATTTATCAGCGAGATAAATTTGTACAATGCTATGAAGCTTCCAGCTTCATTACATGTATCTTAGGTCCAAGGTTGCCCGTTGCAACATTTCATCAAATACAAAGGAGACTAACATGCATGCTATTGCATCTCAATGATTGACAGATCATAGCAAATATGTACTCCCTCCGTTCCAAAATAAGTGTCTCAACTTTGTGCAAACTTTAGTACAAAGTTGTACTACTACTAAAGTTGACACTTATTTTGGAACAGAGGCAACTAAAGAAAAAAACGATCCATGTAGTCCCTAGCCCTTGAACCGTGAACCCTGACCAGCCTTCAATTTGCTGGCAACGTTCGAGCTTCCTAATAAATGAAGTTTGCAACCTTTTGACCATCGGATCATTTTGTGCAGTTTCACCAAAATCGAGATGAGCATCCCTTTGGCAAAGAAATTGAAGAAGCGTGATTAGAATAAGATTACTGGGACTAGTTGATGAGACATAAACTCATCACAAATACAAGATGCGAGAAGCCAAGAGAGGTATGTGCGGGGCAAAGAAGTAGAGAAATATCCATAGGGAGTGATGTGGGCAGCTGGAGCAATGGTGCAAGTCGGCTGTAAAGGGAGTTGTACCTGAGGGACGTAGCTCAACCTTGAGGAAGGCGGCGGGAGGCGGCAACTGCCCACGTTGCGGCATTGAGCAAGGGACAAAGGCAACATCACCGGCTTTGTGAGAGAGAACGGCGGGGACCCCTGATCGGGACGTGCCGACAGTGGGTTTTCACCGTCGGCGACGGCCACCGCATCTACACTAAGCATCCACCCCTTCCCCAAGCGGACGTGATCCGCCGGGATGTTAGAGATGTGGCCACAGTCGTTTTGTGCGAGAGAGTGTGAAGAGAGCAACCCCAAAAAGCAACCGTGTAGGCTGGCCCGTCCTGACTATGTATATAGTGGAGCGGTTTCCTTATCTCTCCATATGAACCTATCATCTTGCGTACGTGCCACTGAAGAAAATAAACTTTATTTATAAATGACGCGGCACTTACTACCGGTTCTCCTATAACCTTGCGCTTGGCATCTCCAAAATATTAACCTTGCGATTGGCTCTTTGCCTCTTCGGGAAGTCGAGCAATAATGGTAGTGCAGTATATATCGTTCTGGCTATATGGGACCGAATGAATTGTTGCACGTCCACCACGTGGGCGAGGGTCGAGGGGCGAGGGAGAGTGCTACATACGGATCAAAATGAGTGAATCTACACTCTAAAATACGTCTATATACATCAGTGTTTGGAGTATGTACTAGTAGTTCATATTGAAATCTACTAAAGGACATATATATTCCAAACAATATGATATAATCTCTATAACCAAGGTAGTAGGGACGAGGAGTAAACGGAGGGAGTAGTAAATTTTTCTCCTTGTCTGCGAGCCAGCACATGGCATGGGCGAGGGGCGGGCGTGGCGGAGCAAGCTTCACCTCATCCTGCGAGCCACCGCGCCTGTGGGCGGGGAGACGACATACTAAGCAAGCTTCTCCTCGTTCATGAGTTGACGGGACACATCAAAAGTCTTGCCTCTAAGGTAGGCCCCACATGGTTTGCCTCTTTTTTAACATAACACGTCAAGTCGCAATTTGTTTGTTCACCCGTGGTAGACGATCCTCCCTCCACCAAGTGGACAACCATTACACGTGCCAAATTACCACATGGGCTGCCTTATTCGCATGAAATTGAGCTCCACCGTGTACCCAGCAGGTGTGGTTGGGAAAGAGACGGAGTACGTGCGCCGTGCATGCACCTCTTCTCTTCCTGCACATCCCCACCCACGTGGGTGTGTGTGAGAGATACAAACCGCGTCAGTGAGTGTTTTTGTTTTGGGGTGGGGTGGGGTGGGGTGGGGGTTGATTTAAGTGAATTATTTGTGGGAATATGTGTCTATGATATCTCAAACAAAATTTTGCATGCAATGTGTGTGTAATGTAGGCCTATCCATATCATACATAGAGGGTTGGGCAATCCACGAGAAGAGATGGAGGGTCATAGCTATCGATAGAGTCAAGAGAGGATCAAGTGGGTGGGTGCGAGATCGATGAAGAGAGCCATCAAAATTGTGTGTGTGTGAAAGTCAAAGATATAGGGCGGTGGCCTACGGAACGTTAGAGGGCACATGTCAAGTTTGTGTGTGGCAGGGAGACATGACTAGAGCGCTCGATGTATCGGTGTGTGGGGGGGGGGGGGTGGGGGAGGGGTAGGGCTATGTCTTGAGGGAGATCACGACATCCATACATAATCAAGGACGGAAATATGATGGACAGAGAGAGAGAGAGAGAGGTAGGGAGGGATAGGGAGGGAGAGGGAGGAGAGGGTAGAGTGTTGGATGGGTGATGGAGTTGCTTCTCGGAGATGGTGGGAGAGGCCTACTAGACAAGCCGAGGGTGGAACTGCAATGTTATCAATAAGAGTGGGGATGTGTTTACGTGTGTGCTGTGCGTGATAGATCTGTCGGGACGCATCCATGGATGATGAAGGGGAACCATGTGTTTGGTAAGCAAACCTAACTAGATCGGTAGATCAATTGTTGTTTGTCAGAGGAAGGGAGAGACACAACTAATGAGGTAGATCGATCGATGTGTGGGTAAAAACGAGTTATAAGGACCTAGCTAGCTATATGTATAGCGAGTGACCGGTCAGTGTACGTCCATTTGTTAGAGGCAAATAAGGCCCAGCGAGACGGATAGACAGAGAGAATGGAGCTAGGAGGTGGTGCGAGAGGCCCAACTACTAGCTAGATAGGGGGAGGAGTGTGCTGTTGTGAGATCGATGAAAAGAGGGGCGAGAGTTTACACGTGTCTGATCGCATGAGAGACACGAGGCAAGGACACATAAAGGAGGAGATTGAAGGTGTTTGTGTATGTTGTAGGCAGGCATCGCTGGAGAGGTTTATCGATCGGTGTGTGTCGGAAAGGAGTTGTGGAGACTCTGGGAGAACGATCTAAAGAAAAAATGAATGTGCCCAGTGGATAGAATGCAGAGGGAGGGGGAGGGGCTAGGAGGGCGTGTGCATGCACGAGAGAAAGTTAGTGGTAGCTACAAAGGTCAGAGGATTGTGTGGGTGTAAGAGACTAACAAAGATCATAATTTGATATGAAAGCGGATTCATATATTTGAACAGGAGATCATAGTGTTTTAAACATTGCATGCATGAATATAGCGGTGATACACGTGTTGTGCACATGTTATACCATAATGTGATAATGCATGGCGTTTGCAACTCACAACTAAATGCCGAACAATCTAAACCATACTATACATCAAACAATCTCACATTTTATTTGAATTTGTGATAATGTGTGGCGTTTGCAGCTTACAACTAAATATCAAACAATCTAAACAATACTATATATCGAACATTCTCACATTTTATTTGAATTTGTGGTAATGTGTGGTGTTTGCAACTCACATCTAAATACTTGTAGGCGTAGGGGGCGGGGCACCATACATGATGTGATAAATACATTATACATATGAGACATGGTTTAGATTATGAAGATCTAGCTAGAGCTAGAAATGTAATGTGATTTGAAACCAAAATAAAGTGGATTCAAAAAATCTAGTTCGAGTTCATATAGTACACATAGTTCATATGTAACTCGAGACTAATCATGTGGTGTGCTGTGAAGATAATACACAAACGATGGTTTAACTTGACAATAATGATGATTGTAGATCTTATTAAAACAGAGAAACGAATTCAAATGCTTTGACTTCACAACAATCATTACTGTAGATCTTATTCAAATAGAGAAACGAATTCAAATTTAGTTCATATTGAAGCGGTAGTATATACGTTTGGAATGCACTAAAACGTTCATTTGAGTAGTAGGTTGCATGCATTATACACGTAGCGGAATATTTTAATTGAACATAACATGACTTCAAAGTTTTGAATGACATTTGTAGTGCACATTGATTTGGTACAGTACACGTTAGGCTTGTCCGGAAATTTCAACCCGCGCCTTGTTAGCCCGAAATATTTAAGATATATCTTTGTCTCGTTGTGCTCCGACAACTCCCTCCATCTCAACCCGCGCCTTGCTATTCCGAAATTACAACGCACGTGAAAACTCCCACCTCCTGTGAAATCCCGACATGCAAAATGCCCGTGGTACCCCTGAACCGAAAGAACCGCCTCAAATCGGTGGGGGGTACTTTCGTAACTTACCCCACATTTCGGACAAGCGCATCTATAAGCCATGGTTCCTCACTACCATCCCATCCGCCCACCCATTCGTACACCGAGGCCGCGAAACCCCGCGACGAAACCCCACACCCTGCTCCGTCCGCCACCCAGCCAGAGCCTCTTCCCCGACGACGTCGTCCACAAAGAACACCTGACGCCCCTCATCCACCGTCTCGATGAGGATCCGTCGTCGATCTCATCGTCCCCGCCGGTTCAGCCACCCCGCCCTCCACCTCCAAGGAGCTGCCCGACGTTCCCCTCGTCTTTTCGCGCCACCTCCATTCCCACATCACCGCCTTCACCGCACCACCGGAAGAGCATCATCATCACCGCTTCCTCGGATGAAGCTGCGCCTAATCGGCGCCACCAAAGAGGTTGTACACTAATCGCTGCATTTTCTTCTTGATTCGATCTCACGGTGCTGCGGCGCCGGTCCCGAGCCGACACGGCGCTGCTCCATCCACGGCGGCGTCGGGCACTTCCTCCACAGCGTCGCTCCCTCGGTGGCGGCGCCCACATCGATAGGAGCTACTGCTGCTTTAGCTCTCGCCGCGCTGCTGCTCTGCTTTGCTCTCGGTCCCCTGCCTGGTCTGCTCTTGCTATTGCTCTTGCTCGCTGCTGCTGCTCTCGCTCTTGCTCTTGCTTGCGATGCTGCTCGATTTAGCTACACTTGATCGACTGAATCGACTTTTGGGTCGATCGATTTTCAGGGGTGGGGGGGCTCGCCGGGGTGAAGGAAGAACCAGCCGCAGCGGTGAGGGGGGCTCGCCGGAGAGGTACCCCACTATCTATCTTAGGGTTCAGAATGGGGGCGGTGGTTGCCGGCGGTGGCGGGCGTTGTCGGGTCGGTGGCGTGGGGATCGCCGGAGAAAAAGCTCGGCACGTGGGGGCCTAGAGGGATGGCCGGGGCGGCGGCAGACCGGCGGTGGGGAGTGTTTTCGGGCGGGCGGGGCGGCGCACCGCCGGCCACGGGCGGCGGGGGGCTGCTGTTTGGCCGGTGGTGGCTGGCGGCTCAGGGGGGTGGAAGTTGAAGATGAACAGCAGGCCCTTGATTTCGTATCCAACAGCTGCAAAATCGACTGACCAGAGATGAAAAAGTCAGTCGACCGACGTGTAGCCTCACCTTGCTAGTGCGTTCAGTTTCGACAGCAAAATTCAGTTTTGACAGTTAAGTTCAGTTTCGACAGTTAAGTTCAGTTTTGACAGTTAAGTTCAGAGATGAGCGGCTGATGTATTTTACATCTAGAACTTTGTGGTTATGTATTTTACATCATGTATTGGAGATGCTATTAGAATTCCACTCAGGTTAACGTTGTTCGTTGTCTCTCTTGTCCTACTTCAGCCTCGGCGTCGTACAACTCACCGGAGCTGCTCCAACGATTTAAACCATCCATCACAGCGAGCAGTACCTCGAGCTCCATCTCCGGACGCCTAAGATCTTCTTCCTCCTCCGACAGCAAAGTCAGCCGAGCATCCTCACCGCCAATCCAATCACGCTGAGATCGACATGGCTTCGCCAAAGAGGTTGTACACTTGTTGCATCTCTTTTTTACTCTACATGTTATATATATTGTCCACTGAGCACACGGATTTGTTCCTTTAGTGTCTCCTTGAAAGAAAAAACATAGGAATTAATTTTCACGTGTCCTCCTTTTCAAATTCCTATTCATGAAGCAGAAGACTAAGAGATAGTAGCATAATAGCATTATAACTGTACAGTTTCTTGTGGTTTGACTTAATCTCACCATGCTTCTTTGCATCCTGTGATCTTCCAATTGTTGTGAATCAACCACCCAGATTGGCAGAAATCCTGTGTTTTTAAATTCTCTGTTTTGCACGTGCATTCCAATCCTATTCCTGTCTATTTCCTATCCCTGCATTGTTGGAATCCTCCAATTCAAACGAGCAGTTACAGAATTACTTCTCTTACAGATAGTTGTCAAAGAAACCCTTGCGTGGTTTCTCCCTCTCCTACTGCATCGTCGTCCACCCCAGCTCAGTTGCTCCAACGACAGAAGGGTCCAGCACAACAGGGATCCGGCCTCCAGACTGTCTTTCGCCGCCTCAGATCTTCTTCCCTACCGCTGGCAGCCATGAAAACTGCATTACCATCATCAACCGAGCAGATGACCTCGAGGACTACACGGGTCAAGAGAGGTCGCACTCTTTCGTGTCTGCTTACGTTATGCATCGCTTAATATTACATGCTACTTTATTGTCCTGTTCATCGATTAGACTCTGAGTCAGCTCCAAACTAATGGTCAAACTTGAGTTTTTAAATGGTTGTGCGGTACATATCGGGGCCGCTATCAATAGTATCTATCTACTATCTGGTTAATCTCCGGTGTCTACTATGAGTTTCATGTTGGGTGGGAAACAAACAGTAAAGAAGCCATTATCTGTATTTTTAACTGAAGCCATTATCTGCCTGCTATTTTTGGTTTTGGGTCTATCCACAGGTTGCTACCATCACTCTGGATTTCTGCATGCACTCCTTACATAATCTCACTATGTTTTGTTCCTATGCATGATAGTTATTGTAAACAGTGGAACTGAACATGTAGAGCAAAGGAGACGAGCCTTGCGTGGCAATAAAATTTCATGCAGACGTCGCTCCATGGTAGGCGCAAAGGCAGCCCCCCCCTCTACGCATTTCGGATTGTAATCGAGAGGAAGATATCTGTTCTGAGGGGGATTCAGAAGGAGAAGACAACTCCTATTTACCCCCTGAGGTCTTCGCTCTAACTTGGCATGCTGATGTTGGTTATATCATGCATATGGTGTCTTGCATTACTTACTTTATATATCAAATATGTCATCTGCTTAGTTTAGACATCCTTTGTGTGAATGCCATCTATTTAGTTTATTCATCGTTTATGTGAATTATGCAACGCCATCTTGTTTAGCCAGGCATCATATATGTGAATTTTGCAATGCCATCCTGCTTAGCCAGTCATCTTATATGTAAATTATATCAGGCCATCCTTTTTTTGTGTTACATATTACATTTGTCAACAATGTTAGTACATTCAACTGCTCTTCGTGTGCATCAGCCATTTGACACGGTGATGACAAATTTTGGAGTGAAAACAAGGTCTTCAGAGCAGACTATGCTATCTGACGAAGCACATATCTTGCTGGTTACGGATAGCTCCTCAGAGGAGGATTCAGAGACAGATGACCAGTCCTATTCCACCCCCCCCCCCCCGAGGTGTATGCTCTAACTTGGCAGGGTTATGTTGCTCATATCATGTGTATGGTGTCTCGCATTGCTATGTCATTTGATTAGTTTAGACATGCTTTGTGTGAAAGCCACTTGTTCAGTGTCTAATTACCATATATGTGAATTATGCATTGCCATCTTGTTGCAAGACATTATATATGTGAATTATACAATGCTATCTTGTTGCAAAGGCATTATATATGTGAATTATGCAATGCCATACTGTTTAGCCAATCATCATGTATGTGAATTATATCATGCTATCATTTTTTTGTATTATGTGTTCCATTTGTCGACAACGTTTGTATATTCAACTACTCTTCCTGTGCATCAGCCATTTAAAGCGGTGATGGAAGTATCTGGAGTGAAAACAAGGTATTCAGAGCAGACAATGCTACCTGCTGAAGCGACATCTTGTTGGTTATGAGAGAGGTCCTCGAGGGAGGATTCGAGACCGATGACCAGTCCTATTTCCCCCCTGAGGTCTATTCTCAAACTTGGCAGAGTTATATTACCCATGTCATGCATGTTGTCTTGCATTGCTTAGTTTTTACATCATATATGGATTGCCATCTACTTACTTGCTTAAAATATAAATCATATATTTGAATTATATCATGCCATCATGTTTACATAGTACATACACATCATCTATCTGAATTATGGCATGACAACCCATTTAATAAAGACATCATATAGTTATATCATCTCATCATGTTTAGTGTTTACAGTCATCATATTTTGAATTATGGCATTCTATCCGTGAATGTATGTGAATTATGGCATGCCAACCTATTTAATAAACACATTATATAGTTAGGTCATGTCATCCTGTTTACATAGTCTCATATTTTGAACTATGTCTTTCCATCTTTTTAGTTAGCCATCATAATGTAAAATTGTGTCATGCTATCCTGTTTAGTTAGCCATCATATATGTGAAATTGTGTCATGCTATCCTGTTTGGTTAGACAACATAAATATGAATTATTTCATGCCCTCTTTTATTCCCCACTATCCATTGCACTGCTCTATCATACAATGTCTATACTTTCAATTACTTTTCTTGTTTATCAGCCATTTGAATTGGAGAACGTGATGGCGTATCTAAGGGAGTAACAACACGGTCTTGAAAAGATAGTGCTACCATTGATGCAGATAGAACCACGGTTGTACTTTCCCAAGGACCAGATCCACCACACATAACCCAGACTCTCGCAGATTGTACCCCTACCCAGTTGGACAGAGAACCAGCTACACCCCTTCTAACCCCAACCCCGGCAGATAGTAACCCAGTTCCAGTTGACACAGCACCGTCTCCACCACAGAGCACCCAAACACGAGCAGTTAGTAAGGGGACTGCAGTGCCCAAAGCACGAGTACCACCACTCCGAATCCCAACTCAACGCTTAAAGGAGAAGAAGATTTGTTCTCAGGTCAGGTTCTGTAGCTATGGTTCATACTCCTTTGTTGTTGCATTACTGTATTTACTCATACCAACTATTTTCAAATTTGAAGGATGGAATTGAAACTCCAATGGCGCAACAGGTATGTTTTAAACCTGTTTCTTTAACTGGTTTGCTGTTGTAACCTGCTCTATGTTGATTTCAGTTTCAATTGAATAAACAGTTATGTTCTCATGCCATGCACATTACAAGTGTTGTTATTGCTCTATAGTTACCCACACTTATATTCTGTCTATTCTGCTTTGTCTTGAACAAATATTATTTGAATTGTGTCTCTATCTTGATTTGGCAAGAAAAACTAGAATGATATAGACCATAAAGTGACCATGGTACATAGATATATGTTTGTTTCATGTTGTTATCCTGTCCACTTTACTACTGAACTCATTTACCAAAATGAGTTTCATATACAACATAGTAAACATGTGATGTGTCCTTGTTTCTCTTTTAGAATGCGGACAAAATATTGGAGAACAGATACGCGTTATCCAATGGTAAAGGAAGTAATGCGATAAGGTTCAAGATAGTGAGACATCCTGTTGGTCTCCAAGAAAGCTGATAAAAACTATCTTGACGACGGTGAGGGAACCCAAAAGTCATGTCTTGATGTAGTGTTCGAAAGTTCTGAGCCACTCTCACTGGCACAAGCTCTTGAACTCGCTGCTGAATCAGTTCGTCTTCTTGAGTCTCAACTTCAAGTTGAAAGACATCGATCGATGTCTTTGCGACAGAAGTCAAGGACCGAGGAAGTCCCTGCAGAATTCAAATGCATATTTTCTGGTGCAACAGCAAGCGCTGGAGGATTTAAGCGCCAAACAAGAGAAAGTTAATAAGCTTGCTAAGCATCTTGCCAGCATTAAGGGTCCCCAGGATATTGTTTCTTGAGATCTTCTGAAGTGGTTTCAGTTCTTGATTTGTTTTGTTGCGGCGTTTATTTGCGCTGGTCGCCAACTTTGACAACCAGTGTATATGACATGCTGCTTTGTTCCCTATATTTGCACTGGTGGCGAACTTTGATGCCTAGTGGATGTAATATGTGTAATAGCCGTGATAGCCTAGCATAAGTTGCTTGCCTATTTATTTCCTTGTTGTCTTGTTTATTTGTTTGCTTGTAGTCAGTGCAGTTCTTTTTCCGCGGTTTGCTAGTGGCTGCACTAACCTATTTTTTTAAACTAGGCCACAATAACCATGGGCTAATATTTACTGTAGTGACACTGGGCCTCCTACGGGCCGTAGAAACAGTGGGCCTCCTACGGGCCGTAGAAATAGTAGGCCTTCTACGGGCCGTAGAAACAATGGGCCTTCTACGGGCCGTAGAAACAATGGGCCTTCTACGGGCCGTATCATCAATGGGCCTTATACGGGCCGTATGATCGATTGGCCAAACATGGGCCAATAACAGGCCGCATTATGGCTGTAAAACGGGCTAGAGTTGGAATTGTCCATTCATGGGCCGACCATAACGGGCCATCGTTAATAGGCCGTATTTGATGACGCTATGAAAACAGCCCAACGTATTAATGGACCACAAACGGGCCGACTGTAACCACGGGCTGAATTTGGCCCACAAGCAGAAAATGACAGTAACGGGCCGTAAGTAAAGGAATGCTGGAAATGAGCCCAAGAATAAATGGGCTCTGAGAAGGCCGAAAGATAACATGGGCTGGAAACGGCCCAACTGAATAACGGGCCCTTAATGGGTATAAAGTGCTACACTGTTCATTACGGGCCAGTTTCACCAGGGCCGTTAATGGGTGTAAAGTGATACACTGTTCATTGCGGGCTAGTTTCACCAGGGGCCGTTAATAGGCCAAGAGTTACATAGGGCCTCATATGGGCCGAAAGACGTCAAGGGCCATACATGGGCCAGAAGTGAAAACGGGCTAGAGTCATATTGGATGGCCTAGATGACGCTTCTGGGCCTAATTCGGATAGGGCATAACAGGCCTTGGGTTAGCGGGCTGTAAATGGGCTATATGCGAACAGGCCGTTAACAGGCTCTCCATGGGCCGGCCTGCCACCTTTTGACCAAGTCAAACGGGTCGGCCTTTTCACAGGAATGGGCCTCTGTTGGGCCGTGCCACGTGTCGACGTATCATAGGTGCCTTCTGTCCAATGAGTGGATGACATCTGTCCCAATGATGAGCCGACACGTGTTTCCTCCAGCCAATGATCATTTTACACGTGGAAAACCCCCATTGGTCGGGGCTGTTAACGGGTTATCGGATCCAAAACCCGACCCGATAGCTTAACGGCGTTCCCGTTACGGTGGATGCCACGTGTCAGTCACCCTTGACGAAAGCACTTCTGTGACGCGCGATTTATCATCATGGAAGTGGACACTTCCTTGATGATAGTTTTGGTAATGTCATGGAACACTTCTACGACACCACAGGTATGACTATCTTGATTCTGTCATAAAATCGTCAAGGATGTACATGCATGACAAAAAACGCGACCTACTGTGAAAAACACGTATCATCACGGAAGTGTATTTTTTTTGTAGTGATCCCATCTTGGGGCCTTTTCCGGCGTCTTGCCGGAGGGGGCATTGATCACGGAGGGCTTCTACATCAACACCATAGCCTCTCCGATGATGTGTGAGTAGTTTACCTCAGACCTTCGGGTCCATAGTTATTAGCTAGATGGCTTCTTCTCTCTCTTTGGATCTCAATACAAAGTTCTCCACGATTCTCATGGAGATCTATTCGGTGTAATCTTCTTTTGCGGTGAGTTTGTCGAGAACGATGAATTGTGGGTTTATGATCAAGTTTATCTATGAACAACATTTGAATTTTCTCTGAATTCTTTTATGTATGATTGGTTATCTTTTCAAGTCTCCTCGAATTATCAGTTTGGTTTGGCCTACTAGATTGATCTTTCTTGCAATGGAAGAAGTGCTTAGCTTTGGGTTCAATCTTGCGGTGTCCTTTCCCAGTGACAGCAGGGGCAGCAAGGCACGTATTGTATTGTTGCCATCGAGGATAACAAGATGGGGTTTATATCATATTGCATGAGTTTATCCCTCTACATTATGTCATATTGCTTAAAGCGTTACTCTGTTCTTATGAACTTAATACTCTAGATGCATGCTGGATAGCGGTCGATGTGTGGAGTAATAGTAGTAGATGCAGGCAGGAGTCGATCTACTTGTCATGGACGTGATGCCTATATACATGATTATACCTAGATATTCTCATAACTATGCTCAATTCTATCAATTGCTCGATAGTAATTTGTTCACCCACCGTAATACTTATGCTCTTGAGAGAAGCCACTAGTGAAACCTATGGCCCCCGGGTCTATTTTCCATCATATTAATCTTATAACACTTAGCTATTTCTATTGAATTTTATTTTACTTTGCATCTTTATTTCTCTTTATCATAAAAATACAAAAATACTGTCTTATCATATCTATCAGATCTCACTCTCGTAAGTGACCGTGAAGGGATTGACAACCCCTTTATTGCGTTGGTTGCGAGGTTCTTATTTGTTTGTGTAGGTGCGAGGGACTTGAGCGTAGTCTCCTACTGGATTGATACCTTGGTTCTCAAAAACTGAGGGAAATACTTACGCTACTTTACTGCATCACCCTTTCCTCTTCAAGGAAAAAACCAACGCAGTGCTCAAGAGGTAGCAAGAAGGATTTCTGGCGCCGTTGCCGGGGAGATTCGTGCCAAGTCAAGTCAAGTCAAGACATACCAAGTACCCATCACAAACCCTTATCCCTCGCATTACATTATTTGCCATTTGCCTCTGGTTTTCCTCTCCCCCACTTCACCTTTGCCGTTTTATTCGCCCTCCTTCCGTTCGATCTTGTGTTACCATGTGCCTTCTTTTTTCTTGCATCTTCGCTTGCTAAAAGTTTATGGATCCTCATCCCCTTTCTAATCTCTTTAATAGATCTAATTATGATGAACCAATTTCTAGTGATCTGAGTGCACTAGATTATCTTTATAAGGTTTTGCTTGAAATTCGTGAATATGAAAATTGTGATGAAGAAATTCACGGTAGCTCCTTGAATAAAAAGCATGATTGCAATGATTTTACTATAAATTCTCTTGATGTCAATCGTGCTAATAATATGCAAAACCCTAAGCTTGGGGATGCTAGTTTTTCTATGTCTACTACTTGTTGCAATGATCATGATTGGGGTGATTCTTTTTATGATCTTGAAAATTTATTTAAGCCCCATGATGAATATGAGATTGATAATAATTTTTGCAATAATATTGAAAGTGGGTTTGGAAGAGTGTCAACTTTAGATCCCACATATTTGGAGAATTTTCAATCTTATGGTATATTTGATAAAAGTGGGTTTGGAGAGGTCATGACTTTAGTTGATGATAATCTCACTATTTTGGAAGAGGGTCAACTTCGCATGCATGTGGAGCATGTTGAGAATATGTTTTGTGAGCTATATTATTGAATTTTCTTATAATCCTACATGTAATTATTATGAGAGAGGAAAATATGGTTGTAGAAATTTTCATGTTACTAAAATACCTCTCGTTATGTTGAGATTGCTATTGTTTCTTTCCGCTTCCTTGCATATGCTAATTTTTGCTTGCCTTGATAATTTGTT
This sequence comes from Aegilops longissima, assembly GCA_021605205.1. Taxonomy (NCBI): domain Eukaryota; kingdom Viridiplantae; phylum Streptophyta; class Magnoliopsida; order Poales; family Poaceae; genus Aegilops; species Aegilops longissima. The sequence goes on along the minus strand of CM038676.1, from coordinate 488,567,840 downwards.
TTCCTATAAGATGCCTATGCATAGGAAGTATTTTAGACTTAGATGTGTTTTTCACGTGTTTTATGATTCTCTCTTTGTGCTTCAATTCTTGTCTTTCATGTGAGCATCCTTGAAATCTCAATGCCTAGCTAGGGGCGTTAAACGATAGCGCTTGTTGGGAGGCAACCCCAATTTTATTTTAGTTTTTTTTTGCTTTTTTCTTCTGTTTAAGAATAAATCTTTGATCTAGCCTCTGGTTATATTTGTTTTTGTGTTCTAATTAGTGTTTGTGCCGAGTTAAACCTATAGGATCTTCTTGGATGATAGTTATTTGATCTTGCTGAAAATTCCAGAAACTTCGTGTTCACGAATACAATTGTTAAAAATTACCAGAACGTGTTACAATATTGATTCCAATTTCAGAAGATCAATAAAAAAATTATTTAGGTCGTCCTATTTTGGCTGAATTTTTTGAATTCCATAAGTTTGCGTTAGTTACAGATTACTACAGACTGTTCTGTTTTTGATAGATTCTGTTTTTCGTGTGTTGTTTTCTTATTTTGATGAATCTATGGCTAGTAAAATAGTTTATAAACCATAGAGAAGTTGTAATACATTAGGTTTAACACCAATATAAATAAATAATGAGTTAATTACAGTACCTTGAAGTGGTGTTTTGTTTTCTTTAATAGCACGAGCTCACGAGATTTTCTGTTAAGTTTTGTGTTGTGAAGTTTTCAAGTTTTGGGTAAAGATTTAATGGAGTATGGAACAAGGAGTGGCAAGAGCCTAAGATTGGGAATGCCCATGGCACCCCAAGATAATCTAAGGACACCTAAAATCCAAAGCTTGGGGATGCCCCGGAAGGCATCCCCTCTTTCGTCGTCATCCAACGGTAAATTTACTTGGAGCTATATTTTTATTCACCACATGATATGTCTTTTGCTTGGAGTGTCTAGTATTATTTGAGTCTTCATTTGTTAGTTTGCCACAATCATCCTTGCTGTACACACCTTTTGAGAGAGACACACTTGATTCGGAATTTGATAGAATACTCTATGTGCTTCACTTATATCTTTTGAGCTATATAGTTTTTTCTCTAGTGCTTCACTTATATATTTTAGAGCACGGCGGTGGATTTGTTTTATAGAAACTATTGTTCTCTCATGCTTCACTTAGATTATTTTGAGAGTCCTACAAAACAGCATGGTAATTTGCTTTAATTATGATAGGCATTCAAGATTAGTAAACAAAAAATTCTTATGAGTGTGTTGAATACTATGAGAAGTTTGATGCTTGATAATTGTTTTTAGATATGAAGATGGTAATATTAGAGTCATGCTAGTTGAGTAGTTTTGAATTTGAGAAATACTTGTGTTAAAGTTTGTGACTCCCGTAGCATGCATGTATGGTGAACCATTGTGTGAAGAAGTCGGAGCATGATTTATTTATTGATTGTCTTCCTTATGAGTGGCGGTCGGGGATGGGCGATGGTCTTTTCCTACCAATCTATCCCCCTAGGAGCATGTGCGTAATACTTTGTTTCGATAACTAATAGATTTTTGCAACAAGTATATGAGTTCTTTACGACTAATGTTGAGTCAATGGATTATACGCACTCTCATCCTTCCACCATTGCTAGCCTCTCTAATACCGCGCAACTTTCGCCGGTATCATACACCCACCATATACCTTCCTCAAAACAGCCACCATACCTACCTATCATGGCATTTCCATAGCCATTCCGAGATATATTGCCATGCAACTTACCACTGTTCCGTTTGTTATGACATGCTCCATCACTGTCATATTGCTTTGCATGATCATGTAGTTGACATCGTATTTGTGGCAAAGCCACCGTTCATAATTCTTTCATACATGTCACTCTTGATTCATTGCATATCCCGGTATTCCGCCTGAGGCATTCACATAGAGTCATATTGTTGTTCTAAGTATTGAGTTGTAATTCTTGAGTTGTAAGAAAACAAAAGTGTGATGATCATCATTATTAGAGCATTGTCCCTAGTGAGGAAAGAGATGGAGACTATGATTCCCCCATAAGTCGGGATGAGACTCCGAACTAAATAAAAAAAGAGAAAGGCCATAAAAAAGGGAAGGCCATAAAAAATGAGAGAAAAAGAGAGAAGGGACAATGCTACTATCCTTTTACCACACTTGTGATTCAAAGTAGCACCATGATCTTCATGATAGAGAGTCTATTATGTTGTCACTTTCATATACTAGTGGGAAATTTTCATTATAGAACTTGGCTTGTATATTCCAATGATGGGCTTCTTCAAAATGCCCTAGGTCTTCGTGAGCAAGCAAGTTGGATGCACACCCACTTAGTTTCTTTTGTTGAGCTTTCATATACTTATAGCTCTAGCATCCTTTGCATGGCAATCCCTACTCACTCACATTGATATCTATTGATGGTCATCTCCATAGCCCATTGATACGCCTATTTGATGTGAGACTATCTTCTCCCTTTTGTCTTCTCCACAACCACCATTATATTCACATATAGTGCTATGTCCATGGCTCACGCTCATGTATTGCGTGAAGATCAAAAAAGTTTGAGAACATCAAAAGTATGAAACAATTGCTTGGCTTGTCATTGGGGTTGTGTGTGATTTAAATATTTTGTGTGATGAAGATAGAGCATAGCCAGACTATATGCTTTTGTAGGGATAACTTTCTTTAGCCATGTTATTTTGAGAAGACATAATTGCTTAGTTAGTATGCTTGAAGTATTATTATTTTTATGTCAATATTAAAATTTTGTCTTGAATCTTTCGGATCTGAACATTCATACCACAATTAAGAGAATTACATTGAAAATTATGCCAAGTAGCATTCCACATCAAAAATTCTATTTTTATCATTTACCTACTCGAGGACGAGGAGGAATTAAGCTTGGGGATGCTTGATACGTCTCCAACGTATCTATAATTTTTATTGTTCCATGCTATATTATATTCTATTTTGGATATTTAATGGGCTTTATTATATACTTTTATATTATTTTTGGGACTAACCTATTAACCGGAGGCCCAGCCAAATTGCTGTTTTTTTGCCTATTTCAGTGTTTCGTAGAAAAAGAGTATCAAACTAAGTCCAAACGGAATGAAACCTTCGGGAACGTGATTTTCGGAACAAACGTGATCCAGAGGACTTGGAGTCCACGTCAAGAAAGCAACAAGGAGAGCACGAGGCAGGGGGGCGCGCCTACCCCCCAGGCGCGCCCTCCACCCTCGCGGGGACCACATTGCTCCACCGACGTACTTCTTCCTCCTATATACCTACGTACCCCCAAACCATCAAAGGCATCCATGAAAACCTAATTCCACCGCCGCAACCTTCTGTACCCGTGAGATCCCATCTTGGGGCCTTTTAGGAGCTCACGGGAGGGCATCGCTCACGGAGGGCTTCAACATGAACACCATAGCCTCTCCGATGATGTGTGAGTAGTTTACCTCAGACCTTCGGGTCCATAGTTATTAGCTAGATGGCTTCTTCCCTCTTTTTGGATCTCAATACAATGTTCTCCCCCTCTCTCGTGGAGATCTATTCAATGTAATCTTCTTTTGCGGTGTGTTTGTTGAGATCGATGAATTGTGGGTTTATGATCAAGTTTATCTATGAACAATATTTGAATCTTCTCTGAATTCTTTTATGTATGATTGGTTATCTTTGCAAGTCTCTTCAAATTATCAGTTTGGTTTGGCCTACTAGATTCATCTTTCTTGCAATGGGAGAAGTGCTTAGCTTTGGGTTCAATCTTGCGGTGTCCTTTCCCAGTGACAGCAGGGGCAGCAAGGCACGTATTGTATTGTTGCCATCGAGGATAACAAGATGGGGTTATATAATATTGCATGAGTTTATCCCTCTACATCATGTCATCTTGCTTAAAGCGTTACTATGTTCTTATGAACTTAATACTCTAGATGCATGCTGGACAGCGGTCGATGTGTGGAGTAATAGTAGTAGATGCAGGCAGGAGTTGGTCTACTTGTCACGAACGTGATGTCTATATACATGATCATACCTAGATATTCTCATAAATATGCTCAATTCTGTCAATTGCTCGACAGTAATTTGTTCACGCACCGTAATACTTATGCTCTTGAGAGAAGCCACTAGTGAAACCTATGGCCCCCGGTAGGGCTGGACTAATGAGCTACTCGGCTCGTTAAGACTCGGCTCGTTAAGGCTCGTGATCGTTAAGGCTTCGATTGTTAAGCTCATTAAGGAAAACGAGCTCAATATAAAGATTGGCTCGGTTCGTTATATGTTCACAAGCGTTGCGAGCAGCTCGTTAGGAAAATGCATCAGTAAACAAGATACATCACATGCATATAATTACAAACATGCATAGGTATAGCTAGTAGGATTCGATAAATCGAGAATATGAGAAGACGACAAAGATGTGAATGTGGCAAATAGCTCGTCCATAGACTTAGGAGTGCTCGAAGTCACCGAAAAATTCTCTATAATGAACAAAATTATGTTACTACCGATCTTAACTCGTTAGTGTTAACGAGCAAAAATTCTTTCACTTTCCATGGCTAACCGTATCCACGGGTGCCTTCCATACCAACACTTATCAAGGAATTTATTGTTTGACAACATAAAGTAAATTCATTTTTGCATTTCGGGATTGGGCATCCCTAAGACCTTTGCCTTACTCTCGTGCAATGACAAGTGAGTAAACACTCATCGTGAGAATAACACATCCAACATGGAAAATATTAGCCGCCCGTTACCGTTCCACGAGCGAAACAAATACACAAAAGGAGAAGTTTATTTTGAAAATTAGAGATGGCACATGCAAATTTGCTTAGAACAGCAAAAGAATACCACATATAGGTAGATATAGTGGAGTCATGTGGCAAAACTGGTTTAAAGGATTTTGGATGCACAAGTAGAGATCATTCTTGGTGCAAAGTGAAGGCTAGCAAAAAGATTGAGAAGCGACCAACCAAGAAACGAATAATCTCATAATCAAGCATTAACCATGATGAACACCGAATAATGCACCACAAGTAGGATATAATTTTCATTGCATGATTATTGACTTTCGTGCATGCATAGGGAATCACAAACCTTAACGCCAATATTCTTACTAGAGCACAATTACTCATCAAAATAACTTACATATCACATCATCATATCTCAAAACTATTAATAAGAATCAAGTTTATTTTTTCCAATGATTTTCATGACATTCTTTTCTTTATCCTTCTTGGATATCTATCACTTTGGGACTAATTTTCATGAGTTGCTTTCCATAAGCTCAAACAAATATGACTAAAGATCATGAACATAACAAATTTTCTTTCTCTCAAAATAATTTAAGTGAAGCAAGAGAGAATTTCTTCAAAATTTTACTAACTCTCAAATAAATCTAAGTGAATCAAGAGAGCATTTCCTCAAAATTTTACTAACTCTCAAATAAATCTAAGTGAAGCAAGAGAGCATTTCTTCAAAAATAACAAAGCACACTGTGCTCAAAAAGATTTAAGTGAAGCACTAGAGCAAGTCCTAGCTCATAAAAGATTTAAGTGAAGCATAGAGAGCAATTCTAACAAGTCAAGATATAATTTTGGCTCTCTCAAATAGGTGTGTCCAGCAAGGATTGTTGACTTAAAACAAAAAATAAAAAAAGCAAAGACACATATCATACAAGACGCTCCAAGCAAAACACATATCATGTGACGAACAAAAATATAGCCTCGAGTAAAATACCGATAGTTGTTGGAAGAAAGCGGGGATGCCACTCGGGGGCATCCCCAAGCTTAGTTGGTTGCTCATTCTTGGATAATAGCTTGGGATGCCGGGGCATCCCCAAGCTTAGGCTCACACATCCTTCCTTCATCCATCGTAAGATAACCCAAAACTTGAAAACTTCAATCACACAAAACTCAACAAAACCTTCGTGAGGTCCGTTAGTATAAGAAAGAAAACCACTACTATAAGTGATGTATCAAACAAATTCATATTTTGTTTTCGTATTATATCTACTGTATTCAAACTTTTCTATGGCAAAAACTCATCAAAGAAAACCATAGATCCATCAAAATAAGCACACAACACAAAGAAAACAGAATCTGTCAAAACAGAACAATCTGTAGTAATCTATCTTTAACGAATACTTATGTAACTCAAAAAATTCTACCAAATTAGGACGACCAGGGTAATTTTTATATTAATCTTCTGCAAAACGAATTAGGGAAAAAGCTCTTTTCTGTGATTGTCGGTGTTCTGGGAACGGGGGTACCCAGACTTGCCTGCCTGCGGCCTGCGGCGTGGCCCAAGGGGTGGCCCAGCACGGCCCATCTTCATCAACACAAGCTCAAGACCCTCACGAGGGGCCAAGCCTCGCGGGGCGGACGACAGGAAGCTTCCTCAGGCATGGCCTCGTCAGGCTGGCTCGCGAGGAGGCGGAGAGATCAAGGCAGGGTACCTCACGAGGTGCCCATGACGCAAGCCATGATGACCAAGGGCGCCAGGCGGGCGCCAGCCCGTGCAGTGTCCTCATTTCCTCTTTGGTGCAAAGGGGACAAGCGCATGCCAGGAAGCTTCCACAGCCCACGATGTCCCCTTTGCACCAAAGAGGAAATGAGGACTCGTGAGCCCGTGAAGCATCAAAAAGGATGCGCTTGTCCACGACGTCCTTCCGCTGCCCATGACGTCCGCTACTTCAGCATCCTTTTGTCTTCAACGTTATCAGGTGACATCCTTCAAGTTTCATTTCCAGCTGGGAGTGCCCCCCAGGGCTGCATCATTCCCAGGCCGCGTGGGTCCGTCCCTGCGGCATGTATCCCCTTTATTTCATGTTCCTAGCTTACTTTGTTGGGGGCGCCCCTCGGGCTACATCATCGCCAAGTCGCTTGGGCCAGACCCAGCGACGTCTGCCTTCCCTGCACCTATTTAAATGAACTTGCTTCTTCGTGATTAACGTGCTTGACCTAGTTGCCCGCTCAACTGACACCAACTGATGGAGCTGCTCCCCAATGGCACGACGCTTGCGCATGGGTCCGTCCCTGCAAGGCCGACAAACCTGAATGGCTGAGCTCTGGCCGCGGCAGCCCCGCACAGCGCCACCTCGTCAGGCCTTCAGTGCCTCGTCACTTCTCTAAAGCAACGAACGGCTGACCATCGCTTGTCATAGCGGACCCTTGTTTTTTCTTGTGGTGAGTCTGCAGGATATCTTCAAGGCGCAGCGCCAGACGAGGCCCTCATGGCGTCTTCTTCACTCTCGTCCACGTGAACTGCTTGCACATTAAAGGGGGGGGGGGTACCTGAGCATCGCGACTCATGGGCTCCTACTGGCTCTCTAGCCCTCACCCTCTGGCCTTGTTCACGGCATTGCGACTTGGCATACCAGCGACGGCTGAGACCCGCTCGAGGGCCGGGACCCGAGGACGTAGAGAAGAAAGGGGAGCAAAGGCGAGAGGGAAGAGGCACGCGGGGACCTCGCCAGGCAACCCCTAGCCTGCCGATGCGCGGACCTAGCGTCGCACCAGGAAGCGGTTCCTGACTCCCGAGATAAGTCACCCCCCGGAAACACTGGCTATCGCAGCACCGACCTCGCACCTAATGCAGTCCCAACGTCGCGCTCCTTTCTCATCGAACGATGGCTGCTTGAGCCCTAAAGGGGACCTCCTAAGCATCGCGACTCAGGGGCTCTTACTGGACCCCGGGCCGCTCACCTCCTGGCCTTGACCACGGCATCGCGACCTGGCATACCAGCGACGGCTGAAGCCGCCTTGGGACCGGGACCTGTCGGCGCAGAGCACCAAGCCCTCGTGATGTTCGAAATGAAGAACTAAGATAAGACGGAATGAGCATCTCGCACTACTTCACGGCAAGGATTATATTAACAAAGAGGACCACAGGCACCTTACAAGCCCCCACGGGGCGCGCTTTTCGATTCCTCGCAGGGAACAGAGGGAGCAGATCCTAAAGAACGCTAACTACACGCGCCTCTGCAAGAGACACCATCATCAACAGTGGGCCGTCAGGCACCTGCGCCAACCTCATCCAGATCAGAGGCGGCGGCGACCTGCCGAGCCCGCCCTGCTCCGAGAGCGGCGCAGGCTCGGGGGCTCGTAGCTGTCGTCGCTCGTCTCCGGAGTCGCGAGAAGCTCGGCGGAGCCGCTGGATCCTCCACCGCCTGAGGAGCTGCTGAGGGAGCGGTCGGTGAGCCTGGTCCTCGCCGCGGCAGGGCCCCGACCACCTCTCTCAGGGCAGCACTCCAGCCGGCGTCCTTCTGCGTCGAAGACCTTGAAGAGCATCATGGAAGCGCCGTCGTACTCCAGGTGGATCGCGAGGGTGCCCCTCGTCCTGCAGACCCGGGCAATCTCACCCCAGCCTCGAGTCATGAAGACCTTGCCCGGAGCGAGGATCGCGACCTCCGCTTCGGTCGCGAGGGTGTTGCAGCCGGCGTGCTGCAACCAGAGCTCCAAATATCCCCCTGCGGCATCACGAAGGCGAAGGAGGGAGGAAGGCGGATCCAAGGCTGCGGAGGCATGGCGGCGTGGAGCACAAACTCTCAGGAGGAGCCCTCGGCATGGACTCCAGGAGGGACAACGCACACCGCCATGACCCGCCGCCGCCGACGGCGGCGTCGTCCATGGCGCTCAGCGTCAACTCCTCCAGGGCCTTCCAAGCGGGCGTACAAAGGCAGCGGGAACCCTGGCAATGGCCGCTCGCACCAAGGCCTCGACACCTCCTGCCGGGCGCCCTCATCTCGACGGCATAGGGCTAGCCGTTTCTTCGGCGTAAGTGGGTCAGGACCCTCTCGGGGAGCCTTTCCCTTCTCTTCCACGGAGAACCAGCGGATTGGAGCCATTGCCGCGAAGTGGAGCAAGGACGGAGAAGAAGGAGAAGCAAGAAGAGATGGACTGGAAGGGCACGCGCCGTTCCGTACTAATAGCCGGGGAAGGCCAACAGCCGGCCTCCACGATCGCAGGTAATCATGACCCGCTTTGCATGCAGGGGCTTGTCAATTCGTTCAGTTGCCGAGGCGTCGTGGGAAAGCAGGGGCACCCACGTCCAATCAACCGCCACGCGGTGCCCAAGGCCGCAGGCTGTTAGGGCCTGCGGCGCTTCGCACTTGCCCCTTCGCTTCTCTGCTCAGCCAAGTCCAGGCGCGCCTTGGGCCCGGGGGCTACTGTCGGTGTTCTGGGAACGGGGATACCCAGACTTGCCTTCCTGCGGCCTGCGGCGTGGCCCAAGGGGTGGCCCAGCACAGCCCATCTTCATCAACACAAGCTCAAGACCCTCGCGAGGGACCAAGCCTCGCGGGCGGACGACAGGAAGCTTCCTCAGGCACGGCCTCGTCAGGCTGGCTCGCGAGGAGGCGGAGAGATCAAGGCAGGGTACCTCACGAGGTGCCCATGATGCAAGCCATGATGACCAAGGGCGCCAGGCGGGCGCCAGCCCGCGCAGTGTCCTCATTTCCTCTTTGTTGCAAAGGGGACAAGCGCAGGCGAGAGCATCAAGCAAAGGCATCCGTTTCGGTGCAACAAGACCAAGACCGTCGCAACGGCAGGAAGGAAGTCATTGTGGAGCCCAAGCCTGCGTCACCACCAGAGCCTTTGATAGGCGAGGACCAACTTTAGTCAGGATAAGTGTACCAGATGTTCCCCTTCAAAATGGCCAATTGTTGGCGCCCTTCCCGCTCAATATTTGGGAAGAGGCCCAGGGCCTTTGCCTATAAATAGGACTAGCCACCCACAGGGTAGAGGCATCTTGGAGATCGCATAGAGAGAGAGAGAGAAGCGACTGAACTCCCACCAGCAGTTCATCGCACCAGCCAAGAACAGACCCTCGCGAGGCTGTTCTTCCTTGTATTGTTCATCATCATCAGCCCAAGAGGCAATCCACCACACCACAAACTAGAGTAGGGTATTACACCACAATGGTGGCCCGAACTAGTATAAACCCTGTGTCTCTTGTGTTGTTCCTTTCATAGTTCAGATCCTAGCGAGGCGGCGAGGTGCAGGTAGGTAGGGGGTGAGATCTCCGCGTGCACCCCAGAGTTTGAACCTAGAGGGTCTGCCGGAACCCGAAATCCGACAGTGATTTATGAAAATTTTCGTGAGCACAAAGTTTCTGTCTTTTTCAGCAAGATCAAACAACTATCACCCAAGAAGATCCTAAAGGCTTTACTTGGCACAAACACTAATTAACACATAAAAAGCACAATCATACCAGTAGCATAACTGTGTAAACACACAAGAAGAGAAAGCAAAAGGAAAAAATAAATTTTATTCATTGGGTTGGCTCCCAACAAGCGCTATAGTTTTACGCCCTTAGCTAGGCGTAAGGCAAGGATCTAAGTTTTGTCATCTTTGGTTCGAGATCCATAGGATGCCCTCATGATTGATTCATTAGGTGGCCTGATTTTTGTTCTAGGAAAGTGTTCCATACCCTTTCTGAAAGTAAATTGGAACTTGATATTGCCTTCTTTCATATCAATCACGGTACCAATAGTGCGTAAAAATGGTCTACCAAGAATAATTGGACAAGACGGATTGCAATCAATATCAAGAACAATAAAATCTATGGGCATATAGTTCCTATTTGCAAGAATAAGAACATCATTAATTTTTCCTATAGGCTTTTTAATAGTAGAATCCGCCAAGTGCAAATTCAAGGAACATTCTTCAAGATGGGTAAGACCAAGCACATCACATAAAGATTTCAGAATTGGTGAAACACTAGCACCCAAGTCACACACGGCAAAACACTCATAATTTTTAATCTTGACTTTGATAGTAGGTTCCCACTCATCATGCAATTTTCTAGGAATTGAAACTTCTAATTTGAACTTTTCTTCCAAAGCTTTCATCATAGCATCAACAATATGTTTAGTAAAAGCTTTATTTTGTTCATAAGCATGGGGTGAATTCAACATGGATTGCAACAAAGAAATACAATCAATCAAAGAGCAACTATCATAATTAAAGTTTTTGTAATCCAAAATAGTGGGTGCATCACTAGCTAAAGTTTTTCCTCTTCAAACCCACTTTTATCAATTTTCTCAACAAGATTTTCACCCTCCGAAATATTGGGATGCCTTCTACCTGAAGTTGACTCTTCTCCAGTCCATTTTTCATCATTCTTAACTTTACACAAGGAATTAATAGAAGAAACACCAATCATTTTAAGATCTTCACTATTTTGCAAGAATAATCCCTAGAAAAAGCTTTCTCTAAAAATTCTCTTTTAGCTCTAAGCATAGCAGTTCTTTTCTTACTTTCATCCATAGAAACATAAAGAGCTTTAATTGATTCATCAACTTTAGGCACAAAAATTTTCATCTTGAGATTTTCCACGTCATGAGCAATTCTATCAACACTTCTAGAAAAATCATCAATCTTATTCAACTTTTCTTCTATGGAAGTGTTGAAAACTTTTTGCCTGTTGATAAATTCTTTAATATTATTCTCAAGATCAGAGGTGTTCCTATATTATTATAAGATTGATTTCCATAGGAATTAACATAATTATTAGAGGAATTACTAAGAAAAGGCCTAGGATTAAAATTTCCTCTATAAGCATTGTTGTTGAAATTATTGCGAGAAATAAAATTCACATCAATGGCATCACTATTTTGCTCAACCAAAGTAGACAAAGGCATATCATTAAAATCAATAGGATCACTTTTACTAGCAACCAATTTCATAAGAGCATCAACTTTATCACTCAAAGAAGATATTTCTTCAACCGAATTAACTTTTTTACTAGTAGGAGCTCTTTCCGTATGCCAATGTGAATAATTTTCCATGATATTATCAAGCAATTTGGTGGCTTCACCCAAAGTAATTTCCATAAAAGTTCCACCCGCGGCGGAATCTAAAAGATTTCAAGAAACAAAATTTAACCCCGCATAAATTTTTTGAATGATCATGCAAAGATTTAACCCATGAGTTGGGCAATTCCTTAGCATCATTTTCATCCTTTCTCAAGATTGTGCAACATGCTCATGTTCAAGTTGCTTGAAATTCATGATCTGGGTTCTTAGGGAAATAATTTCTGCGGGCGGAAAATACTTAGTGATAAAAGCATCTTTGCACTTATTCCAAGAATCGATACTATTGAGAGGCAAAAAAGAGAACCAATTTTTTGCAGAATTACGCAAAGAAAATGGAAATAATTTCATATTGACCACATCATTGTCCACATCCTTTTTCTTTTGCATATCGCATAATTTCACGAAGGTATTAAGATGGGATGCGACATCCTCATTAGGAGTACTGGAAAATTGGTCTTTCATAACAAGATTCAGCAAAGCAGTATTAATATCACAAGTCTCCGCACTAGTGGCGGGAGGAGAAAGCGGAGTGCCAATAAAATCATTGTTTTTGGTATTTGAGAAATCACATAACTTGGTGTTCTCTTGAGTCATGATGACCACACAACAAGATTGGACTCAATAACAAATCTGGCAAGGAAACGGCAAACGGAGAAAGAGAGGTGAATAAAACGGCAAAGTTTTGTGAAGTGGGGGAGAGGAAAACGAGAGGAAAATGGCAAATAATGTAAATTGCAAGGAGATGAGGTTTGTGATTAGGAACCCGGTTATGTTGAAGATCCTCCCCGGCAACGGCGCCAGAAATTTTCCTTGATGGTTGCTGCAACTACGTCTGTATTTCCCCGGAGAGGGACGGATGATGTAGCACAGCGACGATAGGTATTTCCCTCAGTGATGAAACCAAGGTATCAAACCAGTAGGAGAACCAAGCAACACAATGTAAGCAGCACCTGCACACAAACAACAACACCTCGCAGCCCGACGAGTTAAAGGGGTTGTCAATCCCTTCTGGGGTATGGCGCCTCAAGATAGGCAAAGGGACGTGAGGTAAATTGTAGTAGATTGATAGATCGAACGCCAAATAAAATAAATAAAGATAAAACACAGCAAGGTATTTTTGTATTTTTGGATTAATAGATTTGAATAAAAATGCAAAGGAAAAGTAGATCGCAACGCAAATATATGAGAAAGAAGACCCGGGGGCCGTAGGTTTCACTAGTGGCTTCTCTCGAGAAAAATAGCAAACGGTGGGTAAACAAATTACTGTTGGGCAATTGATAGAAATTTAAATAATTATGGCGATATCCAGGCAATGATCATTACATAGGCATCACGTCCAAGATTAGTAGACCGACTCCTACGTGCATCTACTACTATTACTCCACACATCGACCGCTATCCAACATGCATCTAGTGTATTAAGTTCATGGAAAAACGGAGTAATGCAATAAGAACAATGACATGATGTAGACAAGATCCATTATCTATTGCAGCAGATAGGGATCCCATCTTTTTATCCTTACTAGCAACGATACATACGTGTCGGTTCCCTTTCTGTCACTAGGATCAAGCACCATAAGATCGAACCCACTACCGGGCACCTCTTCCCATTGCAAGATAAATAGATCAAGTTGGCTAAACAAAACCCAAATATCGGAGAAGAAATACGAGGCTATAATAGATCATGCATAAAAGAGATCAAAGAAACTCAAATAACTTTCATGGATATAAAAAGATATAACTGATCATAAACTCGATGTTCATTAGATCCCAACAAACGCACCGCAAAAAGAGTTACATCATATGGATCTCCAAGAGACCATTGTATTGAGAATTCAGCGAGAGAGAGAAAGCCATCTAGCTACTAACTACGGACCCAAAGTTCTACAAAGAACTACTCACGCATCATCGGAGAGGCACCAATGGAAGTGGTGAACCCCTCCGCGATGGTGTCTAGATTGGATCTGGTGGTTCTGGACTCTTCGGCGGCTAGATGAATATTTCTTCGACGCTTCTAGGGTTCTGGTATTTTTGGGGTATTTATAGAGCAAAGAGGCGGTCCGGGGGCACCCGAGGTGGCACAACCCACCAGGGCATGCCTAGGCCTCCTGGCGTGCCCTGGTGGGTTGTCCCCTCCTCGGGACTCCCCCCAGGTGCAACCAGGGCCCATTGCCTTCCTCCTGGCCCATAAAAATTCATCGTGAAGTTTCGTTGCATTTGGACTCCGTCTGATATTGATTTCCTACAATATAAAAAACATGGAAAAAATAGCAACTGGCACTTGGCACTATGTCAATAGGTTAGTACCAAAAATATATATAAAATGATTATAAAACATCCAAGATTGATAATAAAACAGCATGGAACAATAAAAAATTATAGATACATTGGAGACATATCAATTCCCTATGCATGCACGTAAAATCAGTAGTTATGCAACGAAGTTACATCCTACTTATGGTGCATTATTCAGTGTTAGTTATTCTCAATGCATGTTTATGACCGTTTTTTGTTTTTGGTTGGTTGCTTCTTAATCTATTTTCTAGCCTTCATTTGTACTAAGCGGAAATACTGCTTGTGCATCCAACTCCTTAAACCTAAAGTTGTGCATCCTAGAAGCGGTATTTACATGCCGTTCCAAGTAAATTTGCATGTGCCAACTCTAATCATTCAAAAAAACCGTTTTGTGTGCCTGTACCGCTCATGATGCGGTAGGGGATCACTACTGCAGGATGGTCCAAACGCGACACTACGATCAGAGACCCTTCGACGAACCTGTGTGCGATGCCATAATCGCAAACGATGGTGTAAAAAACCGTCAAAAAGGTGCAAAACGTTTGCGATGACGTATGCATCAAACACGATTCAGAATTTAGTTGCATGTGCGATGCATGGCATACGGTTTAGCTTAATTAACTGTTTGGGATGGGGAGGAACAAAAGAAACGAGCAGCCAGATGAAGGCGTGTGCATTATACAACATACGGTTCACTGGGATGAACTGTGTGTGATTAGGCAACACAATGGAAACGGTTCAACTGAACAAGATGTGTGTGATACGCGGCAAATAGGTCCCTAATCAAAAATGTGTGCGAAGATCAATAATAACACAGAAGATTGCTGCTAATAAGCCATGTGATTTGCTCTATCTACAGTAGAATAAGACGTGTATATATATAACTGAAATAAACATCCAATTACCTAAGTGACTATATAGATCATTCGCACACACCTCAATAAATAATTGCATGCACTCTAAAGTAAGAGAAATGATCGTCTAGTCATCTACTTCTTGTGACGCCCCGCCATCGCTATGTGGCTCGATCCTCGTCTGGTCGGGAAAGACAGTTTCTCATGTCAACGATCCACCTGTACATCTCGTAGCTTGTGTACGCGTCCATGGCCGCGTACTTGACATGTTGTTCATCCAGTCTCTCATGCCACACACTGTGCCAGGCGTTCTTGTCCTTATTGCTCTTTTCCTTCATCTTCGCGTAGTAGGGGTCGATGATGGCCGAGGCGAGGTCAACCAGGGAGTTCAGTTTGTTTTTGTCGCTGCCCCAGACCTTGTAGGGGTGCTGGATGTTGACAAGATTCGGGCATTTCAAGCCCGAAACCTTGGGCGCTTTTAGATCGTTGGTGGTGTCCACCGCAAAGAAACTGTAGTCGGAGCTATTGATAAACCTGCAGAAACGCTCACAAGGCGTTGTGGCCAGGTGGTAGTGGTAGACGAGGACGTCATGTCGCCCGCACAACTGGGTGATGGCAACCTTCTATTCATGCCCGGCACGACCCATGGTGTACTCGAGGTCGAAGCCGACCACTTGGTACTTGTCCTCGGCAAGGAACTACTCATAGTTTGGATGGAGCTCTCCCGAGACCGGATCATTCATGTACACCATCGAGAGAGCCTTCCCCCTCACGTGGGTGTCCACGACGTGTTGCATGGTGAACTGCAATCCACTGTCGTCATCGGCCGCTGGAAGCGCCATTGGAGCCACGGGGAGCGCCATTGGAACCGCTGGATGTCCTCTTTGTATGTGTCCTTGTGGGTGTGCTTATTGTGTCATGTGAGATGAGAGATGAAGGTAAATCAGGAATAAAAGGGGGCCGAGCGGCATGGATTCTCGGGGCGTCCGCATGGCAGTTTTTGCAGCGGGTAACTGCATCGTCGTGCCGCGCCCGGTGCGACCGCATGCACGAACGTGCATGATCATGCGCCGGCCCCAAACACTGGCAGCGCGCGTGGAGGGACGAGGGCAGAGAACCCGGAGGGACGCAAGAGCAGAGCGCGCGCGGCGGGACGCGAGCAGAGCGTGCCGCGGCTGCCTGAACCGTAAGCAACCACACGCATAGAGCAGTTGAACACACAGGGAAATGGTCGCCTACAAGCCGACCGGCAGTTGCGTCGCTGCATAGAGAGCGGTCGTGTGCTACCATCTCCGTCTAGTCTATAGTCTCCTTTATATTCTGTGCCATACTTTGCCCTCAAATTTAACCAACAAAATGTTAATGCATGTTATAAAAATTATATAATTGGAAATTATGTTCAAATACAAATCCAACTATATAATCTTTGGCGACATGCATTCGTATTTTATTAGTTAAATCATACTTATAAACCAGGACGGTGGTATAGTAGGTAATTAAATCGCAAACGTTTTTTTATTAACCGTATGTGTACGTGGCCTTCCTTCCTCCTCTCGCACGTCTTGTCACCCCGCTGCCACAGACGGCTTACAGCGCAAGCTTGCGCAACGCGCGGGGGTGTTCTTTTGGCCAAACGGTGGCGTCAATGAATCGTCGGTGAGCCCGTTCCCGCGCAACCTCGCAGGTTCCCACGCAAGCTTCCCACCCAACTCGGTGAAATCCCCCAAAATCCCAATGCTTACCGGCCTACTATAAAAACCCTCACGGCCGGCGAGTCCTGCGTCGCATATTCCCCTCCTTCCCTATAGCTTATCTCGTCTGCTTCTCCTACAATCGCCAATGGCACCGGTCCGTCGTCGTCGCTCAGCACTCCGCCATCATCAGAGGACAGCTCCCGCTGGGAGGCTACACCGCGGCGGCAGCGCAGTCCCCGGCGTAGTGTAGTGCGCGTGGCATCCCTGTTGGGTGTGCGCGGAACACCCACCACACGCTCCGCCACCGGTGCCCGTCGGTAGCTGTTGCCGACCGCCGTTGCCGCCACACCACCGTTGAAAGCCAGGGCAATCGCCCGCTCCACCACCGCAGCCCGAAGGTGGGAGGTGGCCGTCATGGCCGCTACCCCACTGCCGGCCACCATGGCCATCACCCGCTCCGCCACCGCGGCCCGAAGGCGGGAGGTGGTGGTCATGGCCGTAATTTCTGGCGCCGTTGCCGGGGAGCATAGCTCTATTCTCTGAGTCACTTGGGATTTATATCTGTTGACCACTATGAAGAACTTGAAAGACGCTAAGACCAAGATTTTGCCCTCAACTACGAGTGGAGGTAAGGAACTGTCATCTAGCTCTGCACTAGATTCTCCTTCCGTTATTAGTAAGCTTGCGACACCTAAACCTGCTACTGCTTTGAGTTCTGATATGTCGCATGTTATTGATGATGCCACTTCTGCTATGCATGATGAAACTACTTCTGTGCGTCATACTACTTTGCCATTAGGTGAATTTCTAGATGAACAACTTGCTAGAGTTAGGGGGATGACATTACCGAAGATCCTATTATTGATGATAGTGATGATGAAGGTTCCCCCAATGATTATGTTTTACCTGTTGTTCCTAAGGGTTATGTTATGAATGAAAAGCTGCTCTGGAAATCCTTGCTTGCAATGATAGAAATGATCTTAAGAAATTATTAGCTAAATGGAAGCAGCAGTCTCTTAATGCTAGAATGAAACCCGATCCTGCTTTTGCTACTTCACCTATTTGTGTTACTGATAAGGATTATGAATTCTATGTTGATCCTGATATTATTACTTTAGTTGAATCTGATCCTTTTTATGGCCTTGAATCTGAAACTGTTGTGGCACATCTTACCAAGTTCAATGATATAGCCACCCTATTTACTCATGATGAGAAGTCTCGTTATTTATATATCCTTAAGATCTCATTAAAGAGTGATGCTAAGACTTGGTATAATTCTCTTGCTCCTGGTTGTGTGCGTAGTCCCCAGGATATGATTTATTACTTCTCTGCTAAATATTTCCCTGCTCATAAGAAACAAGCTGCCTTGCAGGAAATATATAATTTTGTGCAAATCAAAGAAGAGAGTCTCCCACAAGCTTGGGGAGGCTTCTCCGATTATAATGCTTTGCTGATCATCCTCTTAAGAAAAATGAAATACTTGATATCTTTTATAATGGACTAACCGATGCTTCCAAGGACTACTTGGATAGTTGTGCTGGTTGTGTTTTCAGGGAAAGAACAGTCGATGAAGCTGAAATACTATTGAATAATATGTTGACTAATGAAAGTAATTGGACTCTTCCCGAGCCAGTTCCTAAAGTAATTCCTGAACCAATTGAGCCAACTCCTGAGCCTATTCCTAAACCCATTCAGAAGAAGAGAGGTGTTTTATTTCTCAGTCCTGAAGATATGCAAGAGGCAAAGAAATCAATGAAAGAAAAAGGTATTAAAGCTGAAGATGTTAAGAATTTACCTCATATTGAAGAAATACATGGTCTTAATATACCGCCTGAAGAACCACATTGTCCTGGTGACCCGACACAGGTAGTAAAGGTAAATTATCTCTATAGATATGATAAAGTTGAAATACCCTCTACTAAATTTCATAGCCCATGCTTAGACGAATTTGACGACTTTATGGCTAGGCAAGAAAGTTTTAGTGCTTATGTTGGTAGAGAGGTAAAGAATAATGCTTTCGAGATAGGACGCATAGGTGATAATCTGGATAGAGTTAAAGATGAACTTCACCGCGTTAGCAAATATGCTTCTATGGTTGCTACTCAAGCTGAGCAAGTACTCAAAGCTCAAAATGATTTGCTTGATGAATTGAATAATAAAAATGACTTTGTTGTTAGAGTGGCTACTAGAACGGGTAGAATGACTCAGGAACCTTTGTATCCTGAAGGCCACCCTAAGAGAATCGAACAAGATTCTCAGAGAAGTAATTTAGAGGCACCTAGTTCTTCTAAAAAGAAGAAAAAGAAAAACGATAGAACTTTGCATGCTTCTAGTGAACCTATTGTAGACACACCTGAGAATCCCAATGATATTTCTATTTCTGATGCTGAAACTCAATCAGGTGATGAACATGAACCTAGTGATAATGTTAATGATAATGTTCATGTTGATGCTCAACCTAGCAAAGACAATGATGTAGAGATTGAACCAGCTGTTGATCTTGATAACCCACAATCAAAGAATCAACGATAAGAGAAATTTTGTTGCTAGGAAGCACGGTAAAGAAAGAGAACCATGGATTCAGAAACCCATGCCCTTTCCTCCTAAACCATCCAAGTAAAAGGATGATGAGGATTTTGAGCGCTTTGCTGAAATGATTAGACCTATTTTGTTACGTATGCGCTTAACTGATATGCTTAAAGTAAATCCTTATGCTAAGTATATGAAGGATATCATCACAAATAAAAGAAAGATACCGGAAGCTGAGATTTCCACCATGCTTGCTAATTACACTTTTAAGGGTGGAATACCAAAGAAACTTGGAGATCGGGGTGTACCAACTATACCATGCTCTATTAAAACAAATTATGTTAGAACTGCTTTATGTGATCTTGGAGCTGGTGTTAGTGTTATGCCTCTCTCTTTATATCATAGACTTGAATTGAATAAGTTGACACCTACAGAAATATCTTTGCAAATGGCTGATAAATCAACTGCTATACCTGTCGGTATTTGTGAGGATGTGCCTGTTGTGGTTGCAAATGTCACTATTTTAACGGACTTTGTTATTCTTGATATTCCTGAGGACGATAGTATGTCTATTATCCTTGGTAGACCTTTTCTTAATACTGCAGGGGCTGTTATTGATTGCAACAAAGGCAATGTCACTTTTCATGTTAATGGTAATGAGCATACGGTACACTTTTCGAGGAAACAATCTCAAGTTCATAGTATCTATTCTATTGAAAAAGTTCCAACTATCATTTTTGGAGGTTTTGAATTTCCTCTCCCTACTGTCAAGAAAAAGTATGATATTCTTATTGTTGGGGATTTTCATATCCCCGTTGAGGTAACTTAGTGTTATTCGAAATTTCTCCGGTTCCGTGTTATTCGGAATGAGTTTGTTAACAAGACTTGATCAACCTTGTTAGTGGGTTCATTTTGATGATCACGAGAAGGATGAAACTAGAAGGCACATCCTTCTATACCCTCTTTTTACTTTCTGTTATTTAGAATAAATAAAGCAAAAATAGTATTATCCGTCTATTTTCTGAATTATCCGTGCATTAAAAAAATAGTCCGAAAATAAAAGTGCTCCAAATGCCCTGCAAACTCAGTATGATTTTTTTCTAGAATATTTGAGGATTTTAGGCACTAAAACACTGCAGGAGGGCAAGCACCAGGGCACGAGAGAGGAGGGTGCGCCCCCCTGTAGGGCGCGCCCCCTGTCTCGTGGGGCCCTGGTGGCTCCCCTCCACTTATGCCAACACCCACACACTTCATCTTCTACCCAAAAAAAATCCCCATCCAGCTCAAGCACGAGTTCTAGCTCGTTTTGCTGCGATTTTTGATCTCTTAGCTCAAAGCTCCATTCACAAAACTGCTTTGGGAGATTGTTGCTCGGTATGTGACTCCTCCATTGGTCCAATTAGTTTTTGTTCTAGTGCTTTATTCATTGCAAACTTTTGGTGCATAGGTGATCATGTTCTTGAGCTTGCATGTTAAATTTTTGAGGTCCCAAGCAATTCCAATGCATGATATAGGCTCTAGGCACTTGTAGGAGTAGTTGCTATCAATCTTATTTAGTTTTATTCACTTTTATTTTGAAGTTACTAAAATTTCAGAAATTTTCAGAAAATGTTAAGGAGGCTTTTTAAAGGCTCTTCTAGCCAAAGCTCTCAGAAAAAACAAGCCAAAGAGAAGGAAAAAGCCAAGTATAATCTTCCTCGCTTAGCGGAAGTACGTTCGTGCGAATGGCCATGTGAGGATTTCTAGAAAGAAGCCGGAATTCATGAAGACTTTTATGCTTTAATCGAGACTGCAGGCCTGTTTCATGAACGACCGAATCGATCAGTATCTCTTACTCACCAATACTTTCGTGCAAAACTTTTATTTTTATCCTAAGAAATCACCGCCTGCAGTATCATTTCATTTATATGATGAATTCAAAGAAATGTCTTTACGTCATTTTTGCGCGGTATGTAGGATACCTTATGAGGGAGAATTAGAGGAACCCCATCGTGAAGATGTGGATGGCTTCGTTAAAACTATTGCTGTGGAAGAGCCAAAGAAGGGCTCTAAGGCAAAAGTCTCTAGCATACACTTTCCTGTTTTACACTACTTTGCCATATTTGCTAGTAGATGCTTGATTGGTTGTGGAAATAGTGGAAATTTGAGTGTTCCAGATATTATTATTCTTCAACATGCTTTGTTGGGAGACAACACTTTTAATATGGGTGCCGTCGTTGCTAAACGGCTAGCCCTGAATCATACAAAAGGCCCCATATTTGGAGGTATCTATGCGACACGTCTTGCTGAACATTTTCAGATGCCCATTAGGCACCATGAGGAGGATGAGATAAAGTTACATCCTCACATTTTAGATTACAAGAGCATGGTAGCACACAAGTTTATTGTTGACAACGAAGAGAAGATGATCTTGTATGAACTTAGATTCAATAAGAAACACTTTGAGATTATTATTTTGCATGCGCCTTTGTTGTTTGATTTGCTTGCAGAAAATTTTCTTGTCACACCGGAAGCGGTGAACAATCATCGAGCTCAAGCTTTTTCTCCAGAACCTGAACCTGAGCCGGAACCTGAGCTGGACCCTTATCGTGCATCATCTGTCCAGTGGGATCCGAAGATGACCAGCCAGTGGTATCCTGATTACACCTCCCATTACACCGGGGAGGGTAGCAGCGGTCCTTGGTATTAGACCAACTTAGGCCAAAAGCCTAAGCTTGGGGGAGTACATATTTCTCACCGACTTTACATTCATGTTCACACACTACTCGTCGGTGCTCATACTCTTTCATTGTATTATCCATGCTAGTTTAAATTTCTTTTTCTAGTTTTCTTCTTGTGTGTTTGATAAACCTTAAGAAAAAACCAAAAAAATTAGTTAGTTTAATTTCCATGCTTGTAGTAGAAATTAAAATGAAAACCCAAAAAGATTTCTCGTTCTTATTTTTACTTGTTGGGAGTTTTCCCGTGTAAATAGTTTTATTTTCTTTTCTTTCTTTTGGGGGTCAAGAAGACCATATTGAAAATGCTTAGTGGATCTCATACGCATGATTGTTTATTTAATTTAGAGCCCATATTACTTGTCTTCTCTCTTGAGTTGAATGCTTGCAGATTCCAGCTTAGTCCAATGCACGTGCACTCTTATTATTATACACATCGTTCGGTCGTGCGAGTGAAAGGCAATAATGATGATGTATGATGGACTTATTGGGATGAGAAAAGCTGGTATGAACTCGACCTCTTTTGTTTTTGTAAATATGATGAGTTCATTGTTCCTGAGTCAGCTATTATGAACTAAACATATTTGCAATGACATTTAGAGATTATAGTTGCTTGTGCCATGCTTGATTAGCTATGAGTTATAATGGTTTACCTTGCGTGCCAACATGCTATTAGAATGATTATGATGTGGTATGATGGGATGGTATCCTCCTTTGAATGAATTGAGTGACTCTACTTGGCACATGTACACGCATGTAGTTGAATCAAATCAACATAGCCTTCATGATATTTATGTTCATGGTGGATTATATCCTACTCATGTTTGTATTCGGTGTAAATTAATTTTAATGCATGTTTACGACTGTTGTCGCTCTCTCAGTTGGTCGCTTCCCAGTCTTTTGCTAGCCTTCACTTGTACTAAGCAGGAATACTGCTTGTGCATCCAAACTCCCTAGCCCCAAAGTTGTTCCATATGAGTCCACTATACCTTCCTATATGCGGTATTTACCTGCCGTTCCAAGTAAATTTGTATGTGCCAAACTCCAAACCTTCAAATGAAATTCTGTTTTGTATGCTCGAGCAGCTCATGTTTCAACTAGGGCTGCCTATATCTTCCATGCTAGGTGGGTTATTTTCAAGAGGAGTGGACTCCGCTCCTCATTCACGAGAAAGGGCCGGTAACTGGGATGCCCAGTCCCATGATCCAAAAAGATCAAAGCAAATCAAAATAATTAAACAAAACTCCCCCAAGGCTGTTGTATGTTGGAGGCACTCGTTGTTTCGAGCAAGCCATGGATTGATGCTTGTTGGTGGTTGGGGGAGTATAAAACTTTACCATTCTGTTTGGGAACTGCCTATAATGCATGGTATGGAAGATACAACCATCTCATAGTTGTTGCGTTGACAGCAAAAGTATGCCGCTCAAAATGTTATTCAATCTCTATTTTAAAATCGAGCTCTGGCACCTCTACAAATCCCTGCTTCCCTCTGCGAAGGGCCTATCTATTTACTTTTATGTTGAGCCATCACCCTTCTTATTAAAAGCACCCGCTGGAGAGCACACTGTCATTTGCATTCATTATTATTGGTTTATATTGGGTATGACTTGACTGGATCTCTTTTACAATGAATTACAATGTTTAGTCAGTCCTTGATCTTTAAAGGTGCTCTGCATTTATGTTTTGCGGTCTCAGAAAGGGCTAGCGAGATACCATTTTGTTATATCATGTTATAATTATTTTGAGAAAGTGTTGTCATCCGAGTTTTATTATTATGGCTCGCTAGCTAATTATGTTATTGATATGAGTAATTGTGAGTCCTATGTGTTATTGTGAGTATGGTTAGTTCATAATAATGCTGAAACTTGAACGCTGGCTTTTCATGTTTAGAACAACAAGAGCAAATAGAGTTTGTAAAAGTTTTTCTTTATAACTTTCAGTTTATCAACTGAATTTCTTGAGCACAAGCAAAGGTTTAAGCTTGGGGAGTTGATACGTCTCCAACGTATCTACTTTTCCAAACACTTTTGCCCTTGTTTTGGACTCTAACTTGCATGATTTGAATGAAACTAACCCGGACTGACGCTGTTTTCAGCAGAACTGCCATGATGTTGTTTTATGTGTAGAAAAGAAAAGTTCTCAGAATGTCCTGGAAATCCACGGAGGCACCTTTTGGAATTTATAAGAATTTTTGGCGAAAGAATTAATGTCAGGGGCCCACAGCCTGTCCACGAGACAGGCCCCCCCCTAGGGCGCGGCCTCCTATCTCGTGGGCCCCCTGGACCTCCTCCGACCTCAACTCCAACTCCATATATTCCGTCTCGAGGAGAAAAAAACCAGAGAGAAAGTTTCATCGCGTTTTACAACACGGAGCCGCCGCCAAGCCCTAATCTCTCTCGGGAGGGCTAATCTGGAGTCCATTCGGGGCTCCAGAGAGGGGGATTCGTCGCCTTCGTCATCATCAACCATCCTCCATCACCAATTTCATGATGCTCACCGCCGTGCGTGAGTAATTCCATCATAGGCTTGCTAGACGGTGATGGGTTGGATGAGATTTACCATGTAATCAAGTTAGTTTTGTTAGGGTTTGATCCCTAGTATCCACTATGTTCCAAGATTGATGTTGCTATGACTTTGCTATGCTTAATGCTTGTCACTAGGGCCCGAGTGCCATGATTTCAGATCTGAACCTATTATGTTTTCATGACTATATGTGTGTTCTTGATCCTATCTTGCAAGTCTATAGTCACCTATTATGTGTTATGATCTGATAACCCCGAAGTGACAATAATCGGGATACTTCTCCGTGATGACCGTAGTTTGAGGAGTTCATGTATTCACTATGTGCTAATGCTTTGTTCCGGTTCTCTATTAAAAGGAGGCCTTAATATCCCTTAGTTTCCGCTAGGAGCCCGCTGCCATGGGAGGGTAGGACAAAAGATGTCATACAAGTTCTTTTCCATAAGCATGTATGACTATTTACGGAATACATGCCTACATTACATTGATGAATTGGAGCTAGTTCTATATCACCCTATGCTATAACTATTGCATGATGAATCGCATCCGGCATAATTAGCCATCACTGATCCATTGCCTACGAGCTTTTCATATACTGTTCTTCGCTTATTTACTTTTCCGTTGCTACTGTTACAACTATTGCAAAAACCCCAAAACATTTATCTTTACTTTTGCTACCATTACCTTTATTATCATACCACTTTTGCTACTAAACACTTTGCTGCAGATACTAAGTTATCCAGGTGTGGTTGAATTAACAACTCAACTGCTAATACTCAAAAATATTCTTTGGCTCCCCTTGTGTCGAATCAATAAATTTGGGTTGAATACTCTACCCTCGAAAGCTGTTGCGATCCCCTATACTTGTGGGCTATCAGGCCGCCACCCCGTCGTCGGCCGCCGTGGCTGCAAGCCCACCGTTGACCGTCGGGGTCATCACCCGCTCCTCCGCCGCAGCCCGAAGGCGGGAGGCGGAGGTGGATGCCTGCATGTGCGTTAGCGACCTTGCACGCTACACCGAGTTCCTGCGGGAGGAGGAGCGCCTCGTCGAGCATGCAAAGAGCCTTACCGCCACCGTGGTCGTGGCACGCGCCGCCTCAGAGGCGAGGAATCAGGAGATCTACGAGGAGAACCACCGCTTCGAGAGGGGTCGTCTGGAGCGGCAGAGGGCGTTCAAGGTGAGTGTCGCTGAAGCTGCAACAGCGGGAGGCACCGTATTGCGATTGCCCAGCTCATCGGTAGGCTCCTCCTCCTCCGTCTCTTACTAAGCGTGCTCGGCAGAGAAGAGGCAGCCGGAACTAGTACAAAGCCCCTCCGGATTAGTAGTAGTATTTAGAGGCTATTTTGTTCAGTTCATCTGACTATAGAAGTGGTGGAACTGTACAACGTACTTAAAATTAGCTAGTATATATAGTTGAACTAGCTATTTCAATACGTGGCTGGCAACAATTGGGGAAAAGTTTGGTCGGTTCAGCTATCGAGTTGAACTGTTTGTATAAATTAAGAACGACTAATTAATCTAGGAATGAAATCTATGCTTAATTACTGAATCTTAGTTGCAAAAATTAGATAGTGCTAGTGATTTTTAGCTACATATTTTGACAAATCGCAGTGTTACAAGGATTGACAAATCTTACCAAATTGTCTGTACGTGGTTGCGCACGGGTCATCCAAAACAACCATTTGCATTTTCAGACGAGTTTTGGATTTACTAGAATTTAAAAATAAAGTACTCAACATTTTGCCGGCAATCAACGGTGCCCTGGTGTTTGAAATTCATACCCATATCTTGCATGGGACCTAAGCATGCACCCAAGGACAAAAATTTGATTTTCAACCAATTTATATGCACTGGAGCATGTGCTTATAGTCCAAATTTGAATTATGCACATAAATGCATTGAAAACTCAGTTAATGCATAAAAATGTCGAAACAAACCCCGAAAAATCACAAAAATTGACACAACATTCCTGTTGTTCTATGCTGACACGAGAAAAAATTTGAAAGCAATAAGAGACAATGGATATTGTTTCGTCCCCAAAGGTGGGATGTTCCCTACCGAAACCATCATGCTTGTTGTGAGAAGCTCTGGTTTGTGAGAAGCCTATATCCAAACCTGCCCCAAATGGGACAAAAAAATTACCACGGCATGTCGGGTGCCATTCCATGATAGCATGCCAAGTTTCATGAATTTCAGACTAGTTTTGGATTTACTAGAATTTAAAAATAAAGTACTCAATGTTTTGTCGGCAATCAACGGTGCCCTGGTGTTTGAAATTCATTCCCATTTCTTGAATGGGACCTAAGCATGCACCCAAGGACACAGATTTGATCTTTCAACCAATTTATATGCACCGGAGCATGTGCATGTAGTTCAAGTTTGAATTATGCACATAAATGCATTGATAACTTAGTTAATGCATAAAAATGTCCAAACGAACACCGAAAAATCACAAAAATTGACACAACACTCCTGTTGTTCTATGTTGACACGAGAAAAAATAAAGAGGCAATGGATATCGTTTTGTCCCCAAAGGTGGGACGTTCCCTACCGAAACCATCATGATTGTTGTGAGAAGTTCTGGTTTGTGAGAAGCATATACCCAAACCTGCCCCAAATGGGACAAAAATTTTACCATGACATGTTGATGCCGCTCCATGATAGCATGCCAAGTTTCATGAATTTCAGACGAGTTTTGGGTTTACTAGAATTTAAAAATCAGGCATCTCAATGTTTTTCCGGCAATCAACGGTGCCCTGGTATTTGAAATTCATTCCCATTTCTTGAATGGGACCTAAGCATGCACCCAAGGACACAAATTTGATTTTTTAACCAATTTATATGCACTGGAGCATGTGCATGTAGTTCAAATTTGAATTATGCACATAAATGCATTGAAAACTCAGTTAATGCATAAAAATGTCCAAAGGAACCCCGAGAAATCACAAAAAATGACACTACACTCCTTTTGTTCTATGTTGACACGAGAATTTTTTTGGAAGAAATAAGATGCAATGGATATCGTTTCGTCCCCAAAGGTGGGACGTTCCCTACCGAAACCATCATGCTTCTTGTGAGAAGCTGTGGTTTGTGAGAAACATATACCCAAACCTGCCCCAAATGGGACAAAAAAATTACCACGGCATGTTGATGCCGCTCCATGATAGCATGCCCAGTTTCATGAATTTCAGACAAGTTTTGGATTTACTAGAATTTAAAAACCAGGCATCTCAATGTTTTGCCGGCAATCAACGGTGCCCTGGTGTTTGAAATTCATTCCCATTTCTTGTGTGGGACCTAATCATGCACCCAAGGACACAGTTTTGATTTTTCAACAAATTTACATGCACTGGAGCACGTGCGTGTAGTTCAAATTCGAATTATGCACATAAATGCATTGAAAACTCAGTTAATGCGTAAAATGTCCAAACGAACCCCGAAAAATCACAAAAATTGACACAACACTCCTGTTGTTCTATGTTGACACGAGAAAAAATTTGGAAGCAATAAGAGGGATTGGATATCGTTTCGTCCGCAAAGGTGGGACGTTCCCTACCGAAACCATCATGCTTATTGTGAGAAGCTCTGGTTTGTGAGAAGCATATACCCAAACCTGGCTCAAATGGGATAAAAAATTTACCACGGCATGTTGATGCCGCTCCATGATAGCATGTCAAGTTTCATGAATTTCAGACGAGTTTTGGATTTACTAGAATTTAAAAACCAGGTATCTCAATGTTTGCGACCGAGTGACGGTGGCAGGGTGTTTGACATTCATTCCCATTTCTTGCATGGGACCTAAGCAGGCAACCAAGGACACGGATTTGATTTTTCAACAAATTTATATGCATTAGAGCATGTGCCTGTAGTTCAAATTTGAATTATGCACATGAATGCATACAAAACTCAATTAATGTATAAAAATGTCCAAGCGAACCCCGAAAAATCGCAAAAATTGACACAACACTCCTGTTGTTCTGTGTTGACACTAGGAAAAAATTTAAAATCGGGAAGAGGCAACGGATATCGTTTCGTCCAGAAAGGTGAAACGTTCCCTACCGAAACCACACTTGTTGTGAGAAGCTCTGGTTTATGAGAAGCTTATACCCAAACCTGTCCCAAATGGGAATTTTTTTTACCATGGCATGTTGATGCTGCTCCATGATAGCATGCCACGTTTTATGAAATTCGGACGAATTTTGGATTTACTAGAATTACAAAAGCAAGTACGTTGACGTTTGCCGGAGAGCCACGGTACCGTGGTGTTCGAATTTCATCCCCATTTCTTGCATGGGAGATAAGCATAAACCCATGGACACATATATGATTTTACAACCCATGTTGGTGCACCGGAGCATGTGCATGTAGTTTAATTTTGAATTGTGCACCTGAAATGGCTAGAAAACCAATTTAATGTATAAAATGTTCAAACAAGCCCTGAATAATTCCAATTCTTTTACGACACACATATAGTTGCATGTTCACTCCAGATAAAAGGTCTAGCAATTCAAACACCGTCCATTGCCGCTGTGACCCCATTATGTAATTCAAATCAGGATGAAAAATCAAGTAGATCGCACACAGTTTATTATCACCAACCGTGTGAGATGCAGCACAAAATATCCTGGAGCACCGTTGGTGTATAGTACGCCTATGGTTTACACGAGAAGGTGCGTCGGCTACAGTCCACAGCCGGCGTCTCAAGCACACTAGCTCGCCCCCCAAATATCATTTCACTGTTCAATCGTCGCCGGTGAAAGATGGGCATGTGGACCCGCGTCGTGAGGGCAACTTCGGTGGCCCACTCCGGCGAGAGCGCGGCCGCAGCCGCCATGTGCATGCTAACAAGGTGCATGAGCACGGCCACAATCTGCGACCGGGCGGCAAAGGCAGCCCAAATGGCCGCTGTTGCTTCTCAGGTGGCAGCAGCAACATCTGCCTTGGGGATAGCAACTGGCGAGAGGAGCACAACAGCTGTCCGTTCCGCAGCGGCCGCCTTAGCCCTGATGGAGGCCGCCCACGCCCAGCTCCTGGCGGTCACCGCACAAATTGAACGAAGCTTCTCCGACAACGGTCGGCAACCCACGACCGAAGAGCTGGCAATCGCCGAGAGCGTTCGAGCAGCCTTCCGTTCCTCCGCCGCATACCTTGCGATGACGGAGCCCGTCCAAGCCCAGATCGCTCCCACCCATGCCCAACTCATGGTGGCCTTTTCCAAAGAGATGGTGGACGCGGATGGAGAGATGCTTGCCAAGTATGGTGCGATGGATGCCATGGAGCCCCTTCCCACGGAGACCGTCGGGCGCGAGCTGGACATGGAGGTGGCGGCAGAGATCGACGAGCACCAGTTGTAGTAGTACTCTTTGTTTTGTTTAATTAAGAGCGCTGGTCTTTAATTTGTTAGAGTAATGCTTAGGTCAGCTAGCTCTGTTTAATTGCTGAACTTGCTCGATTAAGAAGTGTGGGTGTGCTGTAGTCTCCTTTGTGTACCCAAATTATGCAATGACGTGGATGACCACTGTAACCATGAAAATTCGAACCAAAACTTTTGACGTTCAAACTCATTACACATGGGTTAAGCTATCTGAATTGTTTGTGATGTCCACATATCGTAGACAGTTCTGAATAAGGGACCGTGTCTAATGACACTTTCCGCGCCAGTTTTTTGGCTACACCGATTCCAAATTTTCGGCTTCCGCAGAAATATCTACCTCCCCACCCCTCCCCCTTACCAAAAGCCACATTTCCCCTCTTTCAGCCTTCCTTTCCAAGTTGAAACCTTCACTCCTTGCTTGCAGCGCCGCCTCCTCGTCAGCGACCCTCCTTCACGCTGCTCGGCCTCGTCTATCCAGGCAGGTAATCCACACCCGACCCCCATCCTCCTCCTCCTTCCACATCCCACATGCCCCAACCGCAGGCGCGAGCGCGACACCTTCCACCCAAATCACCAACCCCTCCACCAAATAAGCACCGCCCTAAGCCATGGTGCACGTAGTATAGCCAGGATATCAAGGAGCATTTGGCAGCCGAGAAGCAAATCACGACCCCACACGCGGATGAGGTCGCGATGGCTGCCATTCGTGCCGACCCCTAGATCTTGGAGGAGCACGTTGCCATTTTCTAGCTACGCCGCTTAAGCATGCTCGGTTTACCCGTTGTGTGTGCTGCTCCTGGCTCTCCTTCACAAATTCTAGTGTATTGTGCTATCTAATTTTACCATGCAATCTGTTGCTCTAGTGTATATGTTCTATATGTCGTGCAGTGTGGTGCTCACTTATTAACTGTTTTGTTAATTAGTTGTCGTCTTCAGTTAACTGTTTGGTTCAATTCTGCAAATGTGATGTTCAATTCTTCAGGCTACAATTTTGTATTGCCTTCCATGTGAGAAATAAATCGAATTTATCTTTACAAAATACATGAGAAACGAATACAATTGCTATATTTTCAAGTTGTCAAGCATGCTTGGTTTGGTTATACATTGCGCAATGTGGTGCTCAGTTAACGTTTGGTGTTGGGGATATAACTATTAGTGTAACCCGCCCAGGAGGGGCCGAGTTACGCTATATTGATTCATCATATGAAGCCCAATATCAAGCTTGGAGATGGCGGTTCAGTTAAGGGCCCCAAGCCCAAAGGCGACTTAAGGCCCGTAGTGGTAAACTGCCATAATAGCATGACTTGTATTGTAAGGCAAGATTAACTAGTCACAGAGCCGGAGACTGTTTATGAGCCGACTGGGACTCTGTAGGCCGCGAGGCGTCAACCCGTGTATATAAGGGGACGACCCGCCGGCGGCTTAGGGCAAGTAACATCAAATCGAGAGCCAGACATAGCGGATTCTCTCCCTGGTGATCGAAACCCTAGCAATTCCACCTTAACTGGATTAGGCTTTTACCTTCACTGCAAGGGGCCGAACCAGTATAAACCCTCGTGTCCTTTGTCCCGCTTTAACCCCTTTAAGCTTCCTAGTTGAGATGGCTCCACGACTAAGTCCTTTCACGAGGACATCTGCCATGACAATTCCACGACAGTTGGCGCCCACCATGGGGCCAGCGCATGGTGGATTTGAGTTCTTGAAGGGCTGCTTCGTAGGGCTTGGGCCGGATGACCAAGAGTCGTCGCGGAAAGCTCTACATCGACGACGCCGGCTGGGGTCCTGACGCCAGCTCAATTGAGTACGGGTACTGGGTCCCCTTCGGCGGAATCCACGTCTTCATCGGCCGGATTGGCGAGCCGAGCCCAGAGCCAGACATCTGCACCGACATCATCGAGACGGCTCAGTGTGTGAGACCCGCCCGGGCTCAACCCTCCATGAAGCGTGCCTTCGTGGGTTGCATCCATGGAGGGGAATTTTCTGAAGGATCCCTGGATGGTGGTGAGACGGCCGTCTGCTCTGATGGTGAGTTGTCCACTGGTGAGATGGATTCGTTATACCAATTGCAAGACGGCGGGCTTGGGGACTGTTCCGATGGCAGCAGTATTCCGGATCCCTTTGAGCCGCCGAGCAGAGTAGGGATCTTCATGGCTGGCACTCAACCCGGTCAAAACTCTACGGCTGCGGCAGCAATAACCTCCGGGGCAGGAGCGGCCGGGGCAGGAGGCCCTGTGCGCCCGCCGACTCAGGTGCTGATTGATCGCATGGACAGATTGATGGCCCTGTTAACCGCCACAGTTATCCCGGCGGATCAGGCTGAGCATGATGCAGAGGTGGCACGAGTACGTGAGGAGGTAGCCCGAGCCAAAGAAGCCCTAGCAGCTGAGGACACCATATTGGCCGCGGAACGGGCAGCTTTGGATGCTCGAGCTCAGCAAATCCAGTCAGAGGCTTTCCAGCTTACGATGAATCTGAACGCGTCTAATGAGGTGATGAGGAGGAGGCACCAGACGACCCAATCCCGTCTGCCTCCGGTTTATGATCCTCGGAATGTCTTCTGCACACCTAGAGCCGGCCCTAGTAACCCACCGGAGGCAAACCAGTTTATAACACCCGAAGCGGGGGCACCGGTTCAGCCCCGAGTGATGGAACCTCCTCACATGAATACTGCCCCGCCTCGCTACATACCAACACCACCGGGTCATTTTTCCAACCCTTTGGAGAACCTGATCGCTGCATCGACGCGTTTGGCGGCTCTCCCGGTGGATGGCGACTCTCCAATAGCATTTGAGATGCGAAGGGCCAGAGAACTTCAGACGGCTCTGGCACAGCAGGAGGCTTATTCTTATAGTCGAGACAGGATTCATTCGACTCCTCGACCAAGCCGGAGCCCGAGTTACAACAGGCATATGGATTCGGAGGCCTTATCAAGCAACACCCAGCGCCGTAACCAGCCAGGTGGGCATAATCCGGTACAGGACAGGATACTCAAGAGGCTGAGCAGGCGGCTGAGCAGGCGGTTCACCAAACCTTCCCGGATTATCCGACAACCTCTATTGAGGCAGGCGTGGCCACAAGAACCGACGGGGTTCCTTTTTTAGTGCCGGCTCTGTGTAATGAGCGTTTGCCCAAGGATTTCAAGGGGCCTCGAAGGTGCCAAATTACACAGCTGATTTACAGCCTGGGGCGTGGATTAAAAGCTATGAGATGGCCATGGAATTGTTGGAGGTCAGTGATGCGGCAATGGCCAAGTACTTCACCATGATGTTGGATGGAATGGCCCGCACTTGGCTGAAGGGGCTTCTGCCTAACTCCATTGGTTCATGGGTAGAATTAAAAGCCCGATTTATTCAGAACATCAAGCACATATGCAAGCAGCCCATGTCAATTGTAGATTTTACTAATGGCAAGCAAGAGGAAGGTGAGTCCACGACCCATTGGGTGCACCAGGTCAAGGAGATAATACACTCATCTGATAAGATGGATGCCGGCTCTGCGGTCTTAATGTTGGAGAAAAATTGCCGATTTGAACCTCTAAAATATAAGCTGGGGCGGTTCAAGCGTGATTGTAATGACATGGGCTAGCTGATGGCGGCTCTAGTCAAATACGCTGATTCTGATAGTACCAAGGATCCCACGTCTGATGAAGAGAAAACAGGGAAGGGAAAGAAGAACAGCAATGGAAAGGGTCATCAGCATAACCCGGCAAGTCAAGGAGGCAATAAACATAAGGCCGGTGGTAACCCGGAGTTTGTAGCTAACACCAATTCACAGGGTAACTATCAACTACACAAGGGGAGGCCACCCCCTCGGTCTGGCGGGTCAGGTCCTACTCTTGAACAATTGCTCAATGAGCCCTGTCCAAGACACGACACCCGAGAAAGGCCAGCCACTTACCTATGGAAAGATTGCGCGATCATGAAGGCTTTCAAAAATTCTAACATGTTCGACAGCAACCATGGGCCTGGTGGTGGCTCAGGTGGAGGCAGTTTTCATGGCTCGGGCGGCGGCTCAAGTTCCGGCTTTCAAGGGAATCAAGGTGGTTATAATCAACAGTCTGGCCAGGGAGGTCAGCAACAGCAGTAATCGGGTTATCAGAGCAATCCAAAATAGCTGAATAGTGGATAGTATCATGTGTTCGCCTCTAGTCTGTGCAAACGAGACCAGAAGCTTCACAAAATGGTTGTGAACGCTGTTGAGCCGGCAGTCCCTCGTTATTTGAGGTGGTCAGAGCAGCCCATTGTATGGAGCAGGGAAGATCACCCTCCCCGAGTTGAAAATCCGGGTCAGTTGGCTTTGGTGGTGGCACCTCAAGTTGGTGGATATAAATTCACTAAAGTACTCATGGATGGAGGCAGCAGTATCAACATCCTCTATTTTGAAACCTTCCGTCGTATGGGGCTGACTGATAAAAATCTTAAGACATCCAACACTGTTTTTCATGGAGTGGTGCCTGGTAAGTCGGCATACCCAGTGAGTAAGATTGAACCGGAGGTGGCCTTCGGAGATGAGCATGACTCTAGGGCTGAGAAATTAACCGTTGAAGTGGTCAAGATCAAAAGCCCGTATCACGCTCTATTTGGACAGCCGGCTTATGCCAAGTTCATGGCGCGGCCGTGTTATGTTTACTTGCAGCTCAAGATGCCGGGTCACAAGGGCACCATCATGGTACATGGGAGTCAGAAGATAGCCCTAGAATGTGAGGAAGGCGACGCGGCTTATGCTGAATCTGTCTGTGCAGCAGAGGAGTTTAAGTTTTATAAGGATAATGTTGACCCGGCAGACATGACGTCTCTGAAGAAGCCAACCGCGGAACACGAGCCGGTGATGAAATTTAAGTCCGCCGATGACACCAAGCTTATTGATTTTGTTCCAGGCGACTCATCTAAGCAATTCAGTATCAGTGCCAATCTGGATCCCAAATAGGAAAGCGCGCTCATCGAGTTCATCCATGAGAACCAGGACATCTTTGCATGGAAACCTTCTGACATGCCGGGTGTACCGAGAGAACTCGCTGAGCACACTCTCAATATTGATCCAAGGTTTAAGCCGGTCAGGCATTTTCTTCGGCGGTTTAACAAGGAGAGGCGCAAGGCTATCAGTGAGGAGGTGGCCCGACTCTTGGCGGCCGGGTTTATTGTTGAAGTTTTTCACCCGGAGTGGTTGGCTAACCCAGTGCTTGTACTTAAAAAGAACGGCACCTGGCGTATGTGTGTGGATTACACGGACTTAAACAAGGCTTATCCGGCTGATCCTTTCGCTCTCCCCTGTATAGACCAGATCATTGATGCTACGACGGGCTGTGAGCGTTTGAGTTTCTTGGATGCTTATTCTGGTTATCATCAGATCAAGATGGCAGTTAAGGACCAGGAGAAGACGGCTTTCATCACTCTGTTTGGAGCCTTCTGTTATGTGTCTACGCCTTTTGGGCTTAAAAGTGCCCAGGCGACTTATCAACGATGTGTGCAGAACTGTCTCCATAATCAGATTGGGCGTAATGTTCATGCTTATGTGGATGATATTGTGGTGAAGTCCAGAGAGAAGGAGACCTTGATAGATGATCTGAGGGAAACCTTTGATAATCTCCAGGTCTACAAAACGATGCTTAACCCGGCCAAATGTGTGTTTGGCGTACCAACAGGCAAGCTTTTGGGTTTTCTGGTTTCTAACAGAGGCATTGAGGCTGACCCGGAGAAGATCAAAGCAATCACTTCTTTGGATAAGCCGGTGTGCATCAATGATGTTCAGCGACTGGCGGGTCGTATCGCTGCTTTAAGCCGGTTCATAAGCCGGTTAGGTGAGAAGGCCATACCGCTGTATCAGATGATGAAGAAAACAGACAACTTTGTCTGGAGTGATGCCGCTAATGCTGCCTTTGAAGATTTAAAGAGACAGTTATCTGAGCCGCCGGTCCTTGCAGCTCCCATTGATAAGGAACCCTTATTGTTGTATGTGGCTGCTAACTCACGTGTTGTCAGTGTTGCAATTGTGGTGGAGCGCAAAGAGGCTGGCAAGGAGCATCCAGTTCAACGGCCGGTTTACTACATCAGTGAGGTGCTTATTGAGTCTAAGCAAATATATCCACATTGGCAGAAGCTCGTTTATGGGGTGTTCATGGCGAGCCGGAAGCTTAAGCAATACTTCCAGGGGCACCCCATGACTGTGGTAAGTTCTGCTCCTTTGGGAGACATCATTCAGAATAGAGAGGCCACAAGACGAGTCGCCAAGTGGGCCAATGAACTTGGGCCTCAAGGCTTAAGGTATGTGCCACGCACTGCTATTAAGTCTCAAACACTAGTGGACTTCATCAACGATTGGACAGAGCTACACACGCCTGAGGAAAAGGCGGACAGCACATATTGGACTATTCACTTTGATGGGTCCAGGCAATTGGAGGGATCGGGGGCTGGAGTTGTTTTAGCTTCCCCTCGGGGTGACAAATTTTGTTATGTGCTCCGGTTGATGTTTCCCTGTACTAACAATGCAGCTGAGTATGAGGCCTTGCTCCATGTTCTTCGGATGGCTAAAGAGATGAACTTCAGCCGGGTAAGGTGCTTCGGCGACTCAGATTTGGTGGCTCAACAGGTGCCAGGCAAGTGGGATTCTAAGGATCCTCACATGGCGTCTTATCGCCGTGAAGTTGATGCTATCGCTGGACACTTCAAAGGTTATCAAGTGGAGCATATTGATCGAAGAAAGAATGAGGCGGCTGATGCTTTAAGCCGGCTAGGATCTCAGCGTAAGCCGGTGCCACCTAACACTTTCTTAGATATTCTGCATAACCTTTCTGTTAAGTTACCCACAGAGGAAGACTTAGCTGTCCCAGACCCAGAAGCGCAATTGGTGGCGGCTCTTCACATCATCCCAGAGTGGACAGTGCCATATTTGGCTTACATGACCCGGGGGAATTGCCTGAGGACGAAACCTTGGCTAGGCAGATAACCCGGCGGTCTAAGTCAATGACGATTGTCAATGGAGAGTTACATCATCGCAGTGTTACTGGGGCGTTTCAACATTGTGTTTCTCCTGAGGAGGGTCAGGAAATTCTTCGTGAGATTCATGAAGGTGATTGTGGCCATCATGTCGGGTCAAAATCCCTTGTGGCCAAGGCTTTTCGTCATGAATTTTATTGGCTGATGGCTCATGCTGACGCGGAAGATTTGGTCAATAAATGTGACGGTTGTCAGAAGTTCTCACGACGGGATCATGTGCCGGCTCAAGAATTGAGGATGATTCCTATTACGTGGCCGTTTGCAGTCCGGGGGCTCGATATGGTTGGGCCTTTCAAAAGGTCCAAAGATAAAAAGAAACACCTTCTGGTGGCGGTTGATAAGTTCACGAAGTGGGTTGAGGCAGAGCCAGTCAGTAAGTGTGATGCAGCCACAACGGTTCAATTCATGAAGAAGGTGATCTTCCGCTTTGGTTTTCCACACAGCATCATAACTGAAAATGGTACTAATCTGTCCAAGGGTGCCATGGAAGAGTTCTATCTACGTGAGCATATCCGGCTCGATGTTTCATCAGTGGCTCACCCTCAATCCAATGGTCAAGATGAAAGAGCCAATCAAGAGATCTTGAAAGGCATAAAACCCCGGCTCATGGTCCCTTTACAGCGGACGCCGGGTTGTTGGGTGGAGGAGTTGCCTTCTGTGATTTGGAGCATCAACACTACACCTAACAGGTCTACGGGTTATACGCCTTTCTTCATGCTTTACGGAGCAGAGGCGGTTCTACCGAGTGACATCCGTCATGACTCGCCCCGAGTGGCGGCTTATGTTAAAGCTAATAATGAACAAGCTCGTCAGGATGCACTTGACTTATTGGATGAGAAGCGTGACTTAGCGGCAGCCCGCTCGGCGATTTACCAACATGACCTGCGCCGTTATCACAGCCGCCGGGTTAAGTCCAGAACCTTTCAAGAAGGTGACTTAGTGCTCCGGCTTATCCAGGATCAGTCCGATATGCACAAGGTATCCCCACCTTGGGAAGGACCCTTTGTGGTGAGCAAGAACCTGAACAACGGTTCATACTACCTCATCGATGTTCAAGAGCACAAAGACTCACGTAAGTCGGAGGAGGAGACCCGCCGGCCATGGTACATTGCTCATCTTCGGCCTTACTACACTTGAGCCACCGGCTCTCATGATGTACATATTATGAAACATATATATTATGATAAGTAATAAAGCAGGACCTCTTTCCTTTTCATCCTCAATGATCATATGTTCTTATTATTTTAAACATAAACGACCAATTGGGGGCTGATCGTATTCGAATTCAGCTTAACTCTCTTGGTCTGTCTCATGATCGTATTCAAATCTAGCTGTACGCCTCATGGTCAATAGGGGGCTTCCTGTTCAAACATAGGTCGTATTCGAACCAAAGAGAACATAGCTGTCGATACCCTTTTGATTGGCACACTGCCAAACCTACTAGGGGGCTTCTTGATCGTATCTGAATCATAGCTCAACCCCTTTGGGCCTGATGTGGATCGTATTCGAATCAGCGTCATTAAACAACTCTCAAGGTCATTTGGGGGCTTCCTGTTCAAACATAGGTCGTATTCGAACCAAAGAGAACATAGCTTTCGGTACCCTCTTGATCGGCAATGCCAAAGCCACTGGGGGATATATGATCGTATTCGAATCTTAGCTTAACCCCTTTGGAACGGTTTTCTGATCGTATTCGAATCAGAAGCCTCAAAACTTTGTTTGTTTCCTGTAAGTTTTTTGCAATCACAATTTTTCGACTTTTTCTTGAGACTTCTTGATCATATTTGGAAGCATCTACTGAGTGGTTTCTATTTAACCCAACTTGGCCTTCGTCAATAAGTCGCCAGTATATAACAATAATCATATGAGTTGAAGTACCAGCTTCTACAAGTTTGGGTTGTCACCCTTACTGTTCGGGTCACATAAACCGGTAGCATAAATGTGACAGCCTAGGTTTTGCCCTCGTCTCCTTTGCTTGATTTTCAGTTGAGTTGGTTTTGAGTTTGGAGTTTTGAATCATTTCATTCGGACTTAACCACTTGGGTACCCCTTGATTTTCACCCAAGTGTTCCCTCTCCTTCTCACAACCATCATTCACCCCTGGCCAACCCAACAATATTGCTTGGAATATTTTTCTTTAATGAAAACTATTAATTTGGCCCTCCCAAAACCCTAGCTAAACCTTTGAGCTCCAAAGAAACCCTAATTTTTCTTGCCCCAAAATCCTAAGAAAAATCCTAAATATTCTTTGGACCCTAGGGCACCTTTCTGAGCAAAAATATTTCACCACTTTTTGGAATATTTTGGCTACAGAAAATAAAGCCACTTCTGGGC
Source organism: Aegilops longissima (assembly GCA_021605205.1). Lineage (NCBI taxonomy): Eukaryota > Viridiplantae > Streptophyta > Magnoliopsida > Poales > Poaceae > Aegilops > Aegilops longissima. The sequence goes on along the minus strand of CM038676.1, from coordinate 488,528,724 downwards.
TGAAATGGTAGTTTCTACAGCAACTACCTTTTTACTAGCTCCATTTTAGCTGGTTTTCCCTGTGCTTATTTACCATAGTAAGAGATAGTAAAACCCCAAAGCGCAGCCCTTGAACCCCAGTGGTTTGACCACAGTAACTCTCCAAAGTTACTGTCCAGTAACTTGTCAGCGATTGCGCACCTGCCCGTACCCGTAGAGTAGCTAACGGTGACCGGACATCATCGGATTTGACCTCTCTAGCGGCGGCAGAGGGCGGAGGTTGCTGGAGTTGAAGAAGACGACGGCTTGGGGCGGCTCTAGGGGCTCCAGAAGGTTCGGTTAGCTTCACGGAGGAGAGGCGGAGGCCCTGAACGGGTCGCCTTGGCTTGGGAGGGGCCGGAGCTGCGGGAACGATCCGGAGGGGATCGCCGACGAGCTCGGCTCCGGGACAGCATCCTGCAGCCTGCCCAGCCGGGCTATGGCTTCTACTGGCTCTAGGAGGGAGTGGGAGTGGCTGAGGTGCTCCGGGAGGCTGCAGAGGGGCTGCTTTTATAGGTGTGGCGGCAAGGAGGGCTCGGGCTCCGCCGGAGGACACCTGTCCCCGGCGCCCGACGACGAATGGTGCCAGAGAGCGATGGAGAAGGCGACGGAGATCACACAGGCACTATGCGCGGGCGCGGACTAGCACAGGAGCGAGGGGGAAAGAGACGAACACAGTGCATGCGCACTGTGTCGTTGGCCGGACCGTGCCCGTGGTAGCTGCGGTGAGCTCCAGCGTCGGCGAGCGGCAGGGGGAGTTATGGAGGTGGAGACGAGGATGGTGGCGAGGGGTGGCACGCTCTGGCCGACTGGGCAGCGAGCACGCACTCAACAGAGGCGCTGGCGACGCGCAGAGCGCGCGTATTGCATGCCAGCACGCTCGGACGAACGCGGTCACCGCGTGAACCGTGACATCAGGCCACCCTACGCACTAACAAAGATGTCTGGCGTGTAGTCCTTAGTAAACTGAGATGTTACCACGGTTTGTTTAGTATCTTCTCCGTCGACCCCTCCCTCTCGTTTGCCTCCAAGAAGCCTCACCGCCGGCGTGAGCTCCGGCGAAGCGCCGCCTCCCTCAGTTTCTCTCTCCCCTCCCTCCGGCCTGACTAGCGGGGCTCGCTAGTCAGCCACTCATTACGCGCGTGAAGCGGTATGAGTGGTGGCGCCCCGGGAGTTTACGCTTTCGACGTCACCCCCCCCCCCTGTTTAATTATTTCAAATTCATTTAAATTCCAGGAAACTTCAAATTGCCATAACTTTTTATCTATAAGTCCAAATGCATTGATTCTTTTTGCATTGTGTTCTGTGTCCAAAACTCTAACAACACCCAAAAGATGGGATTTTCCTTGCTGCCTAGATTTTCTGGTAATTTTCAGAAGGTTTCTTGATATTTTCTTTTTGTGGTTTTGAATATTTTCAGAAGAGCTAGCTTGTCTTGAGGATCACCAGGAGCTTTGTGAACCTTATCAGCACTAAGGCAAGCCATAGTAGCATTTTCATGATGCCACTTCAATATTTGTGATTTTCCCTACTTGAACTTATGAATATTGATGCATTTAAATTGGTTATATAATGATTATATTCTGTTAAATACTTGTTATGTTAAAATACCTGAACTACAGAATGTTTGAAGTGAATTTTGTTGGTAAGTTAAGGAGAACCTAGTTGCAAATGATGAATAAATGATATGGTCATAGAGTTTTATAATTAGTTTAATCATTATTTTTGCATGATGAAAAATGATGAGATTGCTAGTAATGATTCTGGTATAAGTGAGGTGTGATCTTAACCAGAGTAGTAGCATGAGTTGATGATGGCTTCGTAGGAGCGTGGTTGATTCAGTTGTTTGCATGGTTATGTGATGCATATGTTAAGTGATGCAAAATATGGCATGATGACACCGGTTATTTTCCACATTAAGTTGAACCTGATTAATAACTCAACTTGAATATGTTGTTGACCGGGTCATGGTGCCACTGAAACGAGTCTTTCCCAGTGCAACCACATTTGCCGGTATGGGACGGCCTTAATGCGTTTCATTGTCGTGCCTCTGGTCGGTGCCTCCATTTAGGGAAGGTTATGGGCGTGTTGTACCCTGGCCCGGTAGGCAAGCATAACCTTGTGAGCCCGTTGTTAAGTTAATTTTGGTACCGGATCTCAGAGTGGATCGTGGCCACGACGATGGTCGAGGTGTCTGGAGGTAGACACGGGGCCACCCAGGACTAGCCCGGTGGGGTCTGAGTCGAAAGGGCCGGGAGAGTGTCATGACAATGAAATGGTTTCGTCGGAACGCTGTTGGTCCACCCGAATAGGAGTGCGAGGCCATGGGTTCCGTAGTGTGGGTACAGTGTACTAACCTCTGCAGAGTGTTTTTAATCTATCGATAGCCGAGTCCATGGTTACGGACACGCTCGAAAGTAGGGTACACCATGGGTCAACACTTAATAAAATATGCACACTAAGTTTGTACTGAGAATGTCAGTGAGGCCATCGTGTTGAGTTTGGCCATGAGTTGGTCGGGTTGTGATCACCGTAAAGATCACGGGCCAAGAGTTGGTCGGGTTATGATCGCCATAAGGATCATAGGCCACGGATTGGTCGGGTAGTGATCGCCGAAAGGATCACATGTGTGTTGTAGAGATTATCATGTTTATGGTTTGGAAATGATCACGTCCGGTAAGCACATCCGTGGAACAAGTACCAGTTGAGCATAGCCACAGCATGTTAGATGTACGGTTGCATTGTTGATTAAATGGTTAAATATCATGATGTTGTTTGTCATTATGTTTATGCTTATTGTGAGCTTGCAAGTACATTCAATGTACTGACCTGGCGTGTCATGCCATATTTCAGGAAAGTCTCGTTGGGAAGGAGTGATGTCCGAGTCTAGACTGTGTCCACATCGGTGTCCTTGTGCTATGGAGTCCCGCTACGACGTTGTTCCGCTGCCGAGTAGTTATCATAATCGAGGCCCCTTTATGTTCACTAAATAATTTACATATTGTTCAGCCGCACCGTGTGTGCCACTTGGCCTCGCTAACTGTTGTAATATAAACTATGCTCCGCTAGCATGAATAAAGCGGTTGTTTTTCTGTGCCATGTTGTTGTGTGTTGCCATAAGACAAGGTCTCTACGCTGGCAATGCAAGGTGTCGGGGAAGCTGATCGTAACCCGCGAACACCTATGGGACCGGCGGACCGAGTCCCTTTCGGTTCGGTGGGGGGCGGAGGTTGCACGAAGAGCAGATCGAGGCGAAACACACGAGCAGTTTACCCAGCTTCGGAGCTCTCCGGAGAGATAATACTCCTACTGCTGCTTGTCTGATTATGTTGTGTTCTTGCTAGGGAGCACAGAGAGCTACAAAACCTAGAGTGAGTGTCTCTAGTTTCGAATGAATCGAACCCCCTCTACGTTGCGCATGGGCCTCCTTTTATATGCTCAAGGGGTCTCCGACAGGTGGCAACGTAGACAAGGGCAAAAACGGAAAATGAGTTGCGGTTGGTACAGCTACTTTGTACAGTGTATTCTACCTAACTCTGACGGCAAGGGACAAAAGCATTAAATGCCCGTCCATGTCGCTTAAACAGTGCAACAGGGACCGTCAGGAGCGCCACCGCTTGCCACGATGGCAATCTTGTCAGCGCCGCTTACCGCTGCTCTCCGCTGGCTGCACAGCCTCTTGACACGCGCGCCTGGAATGGCCCCATAGCGACACATTGGTGGATGAGCTGGAGCGGAGATAAAGAGTGGTTGCCCGCCGCGGCAAGCGCCTTGCCGCGGCTGAATCCTTGTCGCGTCTGGAAGCTTGTCGCTTACTGAGCCTTCCCGGCAAGCTCCTCTTGCCGGGGTCTTGTCTTCTGCGTGCCTCGAGTGGCCTTTCCGGCAAGCTCCTCTTGCCGGGGCCTTGTCTCCTTGGCTTAAATACTTTGTTCTTGAATGGCTCCAAAGGAACCACGGAGGACCTTGGCGGTCACCAGGCAAGCCTTGCCGCGGGGTGCTGAATCGCCCGTGCGAAGTTCGGGATACTAGGGTACCCCTACTCTAGTACACCGACAGAGCCCCCTGGCTGGGCCACCTACGGTGTCTTGGCGCTGTTGGGCCAGGCCCAAAACAAAGGCAGGCACGCGACCCAGATCACGCCGTAACTTGCTCCGGACCCACCACGCCCCCACGAGGCGGCACGCTCGAACGTGGCGTCGTGGGAGAGATCGTGGGGGCTTTCTTTAATTGGAAAAGCGGGCGTCCGCGCCTCTCCCTCCTTATAAACAGGGGAAACAGGGGCAGGTCGCCCACCTCGCTATTTGCTGTCCCATCTCGAAAACCACCGCCGCTCCCCCCTTCTTCTCTAGTCTGAAGAGAGCAACGCTCCACCCCCCATCGCCACCAGCGCCATCAACGCCGTCGGTCTCCTCCACCACCTCCGCCATGGCTCCGAAAGCCGACAAGGGGAAGGGCGTGAAGTCGGCCGAGTCGCAGCGGCTCGCGGCGCTGCGAAAGGAGCGGGCCGTCTTCCCCCCCAGCTCGACGCAAAGGAGCTGAGGGAGGGCTACTACCTCTTCTGGTCGACGGAGACGCGGGCGCATCCGCGCACGAAGGTACTCTCCGCCGCATCAGAGTTGGGTCCGAGCGGGTACCCCTTCTTCGCGCTCTTCTTCTATTGCGGGCTCTGCCCGCCCTTCTCTGAATTCTTCTGCGATATCATGAACACCTACGGGCTTCGCCTCCTTGATTTCACCCCCAATGCTGTCCTGACCATGGCAGTTTTCGCACACCTTTGCGAAAACTTTGTCGGAGTCCACCCAAACGTAGCCCTCTTCCGCCACTTCTTCATGCCCCGCGTCGAGAGGAGAGCCACTTGCCGGAGGGATTGCTTGGATCTCCAGGATCGGCAAGAAAGAAGCCTATCTGGAAGGAGAGCTCCGCAGCAAGTGGGAGGAGTGGAGAGCCGATTGGTGTTGGATCGTTGAGGAGAACCCGCAGCCCTTCACTGCCCAGCGCCAAACTCCCATAGTGCGCGGCAACGATTGGAGCAATTTGGCGCCGGAGGATGCTAGGTTGAAGATTGCTGTGACCCGGATCTTGCGCCTTAGGCTTGCCGGACTCACCGTAGGCGCTGTTGGCGCAGATTTCCTTCGCCGCCGCATTGCTCCCTTGCAGGAGAGGAGGAGACCTGCTTGGGAGTTCCAAAATGCGGCGGACATCATGAGGCTGCGCCCGGGCCTCTACTGGAATTTCACTGTCTTGGAGTTGGACGCAATGCTCCTGGAGTTGTTCAAGAATGACCCCGATCACCCCGAGTGGTTTAGGTTGCCGAGGGGAGTCGTCCCATTGGGCAACAATTCTTCGCTCGACCGCATCCGCGCCATGATGCCGTTGTGCGATTCGCATGGGATCGTTCCAACCTGGCAAGAGCCTGCGGATGATGTCATGCGGCAGTTCTTCGATAGCTTGGAAGAAGTGCCAATCCGCCCCGACGAGCAGAAATGGCTCACCCGCGACACCACCGACGCCGAGATGCGCGCGTCGCCAACAGGCTGGAGGAGGCGGCAGCAGCTGCTGCCGCTGGCGAATTTGGGTTCACCGTGGAGGAGGCAGAGGCAGCAGAGGCGGCAAGCCTTGCCGATCGAGAGGAGCTTGCCGGCGAGGAGGAGCGGGCCGAGCCCAAAGTTGAGCCGAGCGAGTCTGCCGAGGGCGCCTCCTCCACACCTTCAAGTAGCTTTCCGCGAGCGGAGCCCATAGCTCCACCAAGAAGGCGTCTCCAAGGCAGGGAAGTGACGGGCGGCAGACGGGTTAACAGCCGCAGCGCCCACAAGCAGCGCGCTTCCATCAAGCGGCAAGCACTATTGCATGGAGCACCCACACCGCTGCAACAATCGAGGCGGGATCCTCTCGGCCATCGCTGCCACCCCCGCCAAGCGGTCAAGAGAACCAACTCCTCCGCTTCTTGCCGGAGGCGGGCAGGTGATCTCTCCGTGCTCAGCTCCGACGAGGAAGAAGAAGAGGAGTAAGCTTCTATGTTGTGCTTGTCTTGTATCTGATTTGCTTCATTCTGAACTCTTTCCTTTTCAGGACGCTGGCCCAAAGAGCGTCGAAGAGAGCCAAGACCCCGGTGGTTGTCATCGAAGACTGTCGGGGAAGCTGATCGTAACCCACGAACACCTATGGGACCGGCGGACCGAGTCCCTTTTGGTTCGGTGGGGGGCGGAGATTGCACGAAGAGCAGATCGAGGCGAAACATACGAGCAGTTTACCCAGCTTCGGAGCTCTCCGGAGAGATAATACTCCTACTGCTGCTTGTCTGATTGTATTGTGTTCTTGCTAGGGAGCACAGAGAGCTACAAAACCTAGTGTGAGTGTCTCTAGTTTCGAATGAGTCGAACCGAACCCAGCCGACCCTCCTCTATGTTGCGCATGGGCCTCCTTTTATAGGCTCAAGGGGTCACCAATAGGTGGCAACATAGACAAGGGCAAAATGGGAAAATGAGTTGCGGTTGATATAGCTACTTTGTACAGTGTATTCTACCTAAATCTGACGGCAAGGGACAAAAGCATTAAATGCCCGTCCATGTCGCTTAAACAGTGCAACAGGGACCGTCAGGGTCGCCACCGCTTGCCACGATGGCATCTTGTCAGCGCCGCTTACCGCTGCTCTCCGCTGGTTGCACAACCTCTTGACACGCATGCCTGGAATGGTCCCATGGCGACACGTTGGTGGATGAGCTGGAGCGGAGATCAAGAGAGGTTGCCTGCCTCGGCAAGCGCCTTGCCGCGGCTGAATCCTTGTCGCGCCCGGAAGCTTGTCGCTCACCGAGCCTTCCCGGCAAGCTCCTCTTGCCGGGGTCTTGTCTTCTACGTGCCTTGAGTGGCCTTCCCGGCAAGCTCCTCTTGCCGGGGCCTTGTCTCCTTGGCTTAAATACTTTGTTCTTGAATGGCTCCAAAGGAACCACGGAGGACCTTGGCGGTCACCAGGCAAACCCTGCCGCGGGGTGCTGCAACTGTCCGTGCACGAGTTCGGGATACTAGGGTACCCCTACTCTAGTACACCGGCAGAGCCCTCGGCCTGGGCCACACACGCGGTGCCGAGCGCTGTTGGGCCAGGCCCAAAACAGTCTGCGGCACGCGCTTGCCTAGATCGCGCCGTTACTTGCTCGGACCCACCACGTCCCCCACTTAACAGCCACGCGTCGAGCGTGGCGTCGTGGGAGAGATCGTGGGGGCTTTCTTTAATTGAAAAGCGGAACGTCTGCCCCTCTCCCTCCTTATAAACAGGGGAATCAGGGGCAGGTCGCCCACCTCGCCATTTGCTGTCCCATCTTGAAAACCACCGCCGCTCCCCTTCTTCTCTAGCTCAAGAAAGCAACGCCCGCTTCATCGCCACCAGCGCCATCAACGCCGCGGTCTGCTCCACCACCTCCGCCATGGCTCAAAGCCGACAAGGGAAAGGCGTGAAGTCGGCCGAGGCGCAGCGCTCGCGCGCGCGCGAAGGAGCGGGCCGTCTTCCCCAGCTCGACGCAGGAGCTGAGAGAGGGCTATTACCTCTTCTCGTCGACGGAGACGCTGGCGCATCCGCGCGAAAGGTACTCTCCGCCGCATCGAGTTGGTTCCGGCGGGTACCCCTTCTTGGCGCTCTTCTTCTGCGCGGGCTCTGCCGCATTTCTCTGAATTCTTCTGCGATATCATGAACACCCACGGGCTTCGCCTCCTTGATTTCACCCCCAATGTTGTCTTGACCATGGCAGTTTTCGCACATCTTTGCGAAAACTTTGTCGGAGTCCACCCAAACGTAGCCCTCTTCCGCCACTTCTTCATGCCCCGCGTCGAGAGAGGAGAGCCACTTGCCGGAGGGATTGCTTGGATCTCCAGGATCGGCAAGAAAGAAGCCTATCTGGAAGGAGAGCTCTGTAGCAAGTGGGAGGAGTGGAGAGCCGATTGGTGTTGGATCGTTGAGGAGAACCTGCAGCCTTTCACTGCCCAGCGCCAAACTCCCATAGTGCGCGGCAACGATTGGAGCAACTTGGCGCGGAGGATGCTAGGTTGAATATTGCTTGTGACCGGATCTTGCGCCTCGGGCTTGCGGACTCACAGAGGCGCAGCTTGGCGAGATTTTCTTCGCGCCGACGCTTCCCTTGCAGGAGAGGAGGAGACCTGCTTGGGAGTTTCAAAAGGCGGCAGAGATCATGAGGCTGCGCCCGGGCCTCAACTGGAATTTCACCGTCTTGGAGCTGGACGCGATGCTGCTGGAGCTGTTCAAGCACGACCCCGATCACCCCGAGTGGTTTAGGTTGCCGAGGGGAGTCGTCCCATTGTGCAACAACTCTTCACTTGACCGCATCCGTGCAATGATGCCGTTGTGCGATTCACATGGGATCGTTCCAACCTGGCAAGAGCCTGCTGATGACGTCGTGCGGCAGTTCCTCGATAGCTTGGAAGAAGTGCCGATCCGCGCCGACGAGCAGAGATGGCTCACCCGCGACACCACCGACGCCGAGATGCAGCGCATCGCCACCAGGTTGGAGGAGGCGGCAGCAGCTGCTGCCGCTGGCGAATTTGGATTTACTGTGGAAGAGGCGGAGGCAGCAGAGGCGGCAAGCCTTGCCGATCGAGAGGAGCTTGCCGGCGAGGAAGAGCAGGCCAAGCCCGAAGTTGAGCCGAGCGAAGTTCGCCGAGGGCGCCTCCACACCTTCAAGTAGCTTGCTGCGAGCAGAGCCCACAGCTCCACCAAGAAGGCGTCTCCGCAAGGCCGGGGAAACGACGGGGCGGCAGACGGGCCAACAGCCGCAGCGTCGTGCGACGCGCTCCACCGCGGCAAGCACTGTTGCCGCGGGAGCACCCCACACTGCTGCAACAACTGAGGCGGGATCCTCTTAGGCCACCGCTGCCACTCCCGCCAAGCGGTCGAGAGAACCTACTCCTCCGCCTCTTCGCACCGGAGGCGAGCCGGAATTTGATCACTCCGCGCTCAGCTCCGACGAGGAAGAAGAAGAAGAGTAAGCTTCTATGCTGTGCTTGTATTTCTTCAATTTGGTTGCTTCGTCTTGTATCTGATTTGCTTCATTCTGAACTCTTTCCTTTTCAGGACGCTGGTCCAGAGAGCGTCGAAGAGAGCCAAGACCCCGGTGTTTGTCATCGAAGATGATCCCCCTATGGCAACAGGAGGCGTGTCTGAGACCCCCTTGCCGGACCCGGCAACCCTTCCTCAAAGCAGCCCCCAGCACAGCCCCCAGCGTAAGTATATGGTTTATTTCTTACTGTCAGGTGTGCATGGGTGCTCCTTCTTTGCTGATATCTGACTTGTTGATTTGTGTAGGAGCAGAGCAGCCTCATCAGGAGTGCCCGGAAGTCGCTCCCAAAATTCCATCTGCTTCGACTACGCCGCCAAGGGAGAATTCTCCGGCAAGGGAACGTTCTCCGGCAAGGGAGACTTCTCCGGCGAGGGGCAGCACCAGTGATCCTCCGATGGTCGAGACCATGGCTGCAGATCCCATCGCAGGTAATCTTCTTGCGTGAAAATTTCCATTGGGTTCTTTTTCTTCTGTTCTTCTTTTCGAACATTTGCTTGACTGTTCTTTCTTTTTCTCGATCGCCGATCCATCTCGCCGCAGAGCCGATGGAGATTGAGGTCGCCGCGAGGAGGACGCGCGCTGCAACACCGACGACGCCGCCACCATGGAGGAAGAGGTCGGCGCCGGCGGGTCCACCGCGAGGAGGCCGCCAAGGCTACCGCCGCAAAGGCTGGCGAGGGTCCGCGATCGATCGACGACTTCGAGGCCGCAGGAGCGCCAGCGCCACGCCGACCGCCGATCCCTCCGCCATCGGTGCAGCGTCAGTTCAAGAGCCCCAGCCCGCGCCTATCGAAGGCCGGCGACGGCGTTTTCATCAAGCTCCCAGGCGCCGAGCCTGTGGCGCCGGTCGAAGGGGAGACCTTTGACGAAGAGCTGCTCGCCTCCGCTGGGCTGTCGCTGGTTGACGCGCCAAGCAGCAGCTGCGGCGAGTCTGAGGAGGAGCAGCTGCTGAAGAAGCTGATGTCGCTCTACCGCGCCCGACTAGCCAAGTTGGAGTCCCGGGAAGCACTTGTCGCGAGGGCGGGAGCAGACATGGAGAAGCGCGCAGAAGAGCTCTGGGGCGCCAACCAAGAAGCTCTCCGGAACGTAGCAGAAGAGCGGGAGCGACTTGCTGAAGAGCGCACAACCTTCATCCTTGAGAAGGCTGAGGTCGAAGAGCAGCAACGGCTCGCTGCAGAGAAGCTATCTGCACAAGAAGGCGAGCTGGCGCAGCGGAAGATCAACCTTGACAGCTATGAAGAAGAGCTTGCCGCGCGCGAGCAATCAATTGGCGGAGCTCTCAAGGAAGCAAAGGACGCTGCCGCAGCTGCCGAGGCCGCCAAGAAGGAGTTGGAGACGAAGGTGACGCAGCTGGAGGCCAACCTCCAGAAGAGCGGCGAGGAGCTTGCTGCGCTGAAGCACGAGCGCGAGAAGGACGCCTACACTCCCGGCGAGTTGCAGGGCCGTCTCACTGAAAGGATCAAAGAGCTCGACGCCGCCAAGGACTCCAAGGCAGATCTTGAGCTGAAGCTGACCACCTTGATGCAGATGCTGGACGGGGCCAAGGAGTGAGAGGTGGCCTTGCTGGACAAGATCAAGACCGACGAGGAGCTGCTGACGAGTGCCACAACCGCCCAGAACACCTTCAGAGAGAACGTGATGCACTGGACGGAGGTTCTTGTAGATACTGCCGCCGCCATCGACAAGGAACTGATGGAGCTGGGGATGGTGGATCTCGGGTACTCCTCCGACGAGCGCCTCCAACCCAGCGCCAAGCTCAGCTTGTTCCTCAAGGGCGTGGTGACGGCTCTCCAAATGACCCGGAAGAGATCCCAAAGCAGGTGGCCGAGGAATCGCGCCAGATCTATGCGGGAGCTCTTCAGAAGGTGTTGATGAAGGTGGCCTTCCGCAACCCTGGCCTCAACCTTGCCGGCGTCCTCAGATCCTTGCCGCCAGATGCCGATGTGGAGGCGCTCAAAGCCCTTGTCGCACCCATTGTGGACAAGGTGGGCAAGATCAAGTTGGTTGATGGCGACCCGCGTAGACTAGGCCGCCAATTTTATCTTTCCCTTGTCGCTGCTGATCATGTTTAGGAGAACAATTTATTAGATCTGCGACAAGCTATTTTGTAATATAACTCTATCTTAGGTAATGATTGCAATGTTATTTCCTTTACTTGATTCCTTCCTTTGTATGTTTGCGCCCTACGCTTTTAGGGAACTTGTCGGCGCGGGCACCTTTTGCATGAAGCGCCGAGTGTGAACGTCAAGAGCCTGCCGGCGGTGCCGCTTCCGACAAGCAACCTTGTCGCAACTAGTTGCAGCTCACTTAAGTTGTTGAGCGGACTCGAAACAAAGTAAGGGCGCAAACTAGCTACGAGTTGGTTCCTCCGCGCACAAGTTTTCCATACAAAGTACTATCATTCGTGGAAAATAACTTAAAAATTTAAAAACTGATTGCTCAAACTTTGGCAACTTAGCTTTTCTGTCGTTTGCTTCCCGGTAAGTCGAAACTTCCTCGAGCGACGCTTGGGCGACGCGCATGCCCACACCATTATCTTCTCCTCCCCCGGCTAACTTTTGGGCGAAGGAACCTTCCTTTCTTTGAGAAAGAGAAAGAAGAGAAAATAAAGTTATGGAGCCTTATGGCTCGTTATTGCTTACTGGGCGTGGATGCTGCACAAAATGTTAGATAACACATGCAAAAAGGATGATGAAAGCATGTAGTTGACAAGTTGTGCGCAACACATGGGCTTTACTGATGCACGGGGCCTGCGCCCGGCTTTGTACAAAGGATTACATGCAACATGGGCAAGACTTGTACAAAAGGTGGTTGCCGGAACGGGTTCCGGCAACCGCACCCTACGGGTAAAACTTACGAAGATGCTCAATGTTCCAGGAGTTGCTCACCGGAATGCCATCTTCGGTCTCAAGGCAGACAGCGCCAGGCCTAGTGACTCATTTCACCCGATAAGGGCCTTCCCACTTCAAGCGCCAACTTGTTGGAATTCTTGGCGGACTGAACGCGCCAAGAACAAGGTCGCCTTCCTCGAAACTTCGGCATTAACTTTATGGCTATGGTAGCGGCGCAAAGCTTGCCGGTAACGAGCAGCTCGTCTGACAAGAGCTCAAGACGGTCCTCCTCAAGGAGCAGCGCGTCATCTTGTCGCAGCTGCTCTTGCTCAAGCTCATCATAAGCGAGCACTCGAGGTGACCCGTATACGAGTTCCATGGGGAGAACTGCCTCTGCTCCATAGACTAGAGCGAAAGGTGTCTGGCTAGTGGCTCGATTTGGCGTCGTCCTGATCGACCAAAGAACCACCGACAGCTCCTCAATCCAGTTTCTTCCGCACTTGTGCAGCCTGTCGAAAGTTCTGGTCTTGAGCCCTCGCAGCACTTCAGCGTTTGCCCTCTCTGCTTGACCGTTGCTTCTCGGATGAGCAACAGAAGCAAAGCAGACCTTGGCGCCAAGATCTTGGACGTACTGCATGAAGGTGCGGCTCGTGAACTGTGTGCCTTTGTCGGTGATGATCCTATTAGGAATCCCAAAACGGCAAACAATTGACCAAGAACTTGATTGCCGATCGTGCTGTCACCTTCCTCATCGCTTCCACTTCCGCCACTTTGTGAACTTGTCGATTGCAACGCATAAGTACTCAAAGCCCCGACAGCTCGGGAAAGGGGCCGAGAATGTCGAGCCCCGCACCAAAATGGCCAGGATAAAGGGATCGTCTGGAGAGCTTGAGCTGGCTGGTGTATCTGCTTGGAATGGAACCGCACGCTTCACACTTGGTTACTTGTGCGGTTGCATCTCGAGGGCTGTCGGCGAAGAAACCTTGCCGGAAAGCTTTGCGGCAAGTGCTCTTGCGCCAATGTGGTGACCACATATGCCTCCCGTATCTCTCGCCAACAGCTTCTGTCCATCTTCCCGGTGAATACACTTCAATTTCACACCGTTGAGTCTTCTTCTGTACAGCGTGCTGTCGACAAACTGGTACATACTTGACTGCCGGGCTACTCTCTCCGCTTCTTCTTGCTCTTCGGGAAGTTCTCCTGTCTGAAGGAAATGGACAATCTGCTGCGCCCATGTTGGAGCTTGCGGCTCGACAACAAGGACTAAAGGCACATCTGGTGCTGCGGAACATCCGCTTCTCGGCGAGAACCTGCGGCTCGGCCGAGCTTGATGTTCCCGGCAAGCTTGCCGAGCAAAACTTGTCGGGAGCGTCTGCTTCAACGAAACAAACCTTGGGGCTTGTCGGAGCAGACTGCTCCTCAGCACTCTTGGTGTTGAACTTGGGGACCTTCGCGGCGGCGGCTTCGAGAAGCTTTGCCGGAAAATAGTCACCAGAAATCAACTTCCTCTTCTTGTTCTGTCCAATTGATGGCGCTACAGTCGGTTGAGTTAGCTTGAGCACAAAATTCCCTGGCTCCACAGGTAACTTGAGTGCGGCGCACTTTGACAGGCTATCGGCAATATCATTCTGAGCTCTTGGAACATGTTCCATTTGTAGGCCCTCAAAGTGCTCTTCTAGCTTTCTCACTTCATCAACGTAGGCTTCCATCAACGGACTCTGATAATCTTTGTTTACTTGGCGGACGACAAGCTGCGAGTCACCCCTGACAATGAGCTTCTTGATCCCAAGGTCCACCGCAATTCTGAGACCGGCAAGCAAACCTTCATACTCTGCAGTATTGTTTGTTGCTTGCTCCTTGGGAAAGTGCATCCGGACTATGTACTTGAGGTGCTCTCCGGTGGGCGTGACTAGCAAAGACGCCAAGACCGGCGCCTTGCAGCGAGAAGGCACCATCAAAGTACATCAGCCATTCTTTGCTTGCTTCCTTGACGGGATGCTCGCTCTGAATTTCTTCATCTTGCGCTACGCCCATTCTGCTATGAACTCTGCCAATGCTCGCTTTGGATAGTTGAAGTGCTTTCAAACTTGAGGCCAAAGCTTGACAATTCTAGTGCCCACTCGACAATCCTGCTGTTGCTTCGGATTTTGCAATATTCTCTTGGGAAAGCGAGTGACGATCGTGATCTCATGTGCTTGGAAGTAATGGCGCAGCTTTCGAGGCCATGAGGAGGCCGAAAAGCAATTTCGCACACCGTAGTACCTTGACCTAGCCCCTGAGAATGGAACCGACAAAGTACACCGGCGCTGCACCATCCTTTTCAGATCTTCTCGCACTGCGCTGCAGATCCGTTCTTGTCGGGACCAGAGCTTGTCGGTGAAGCCCCTGCTTGTCGCTGGATGCATCTGCCTTGGTTGCCGGCTCATCATCCGCCTCCCTTTCCGCTACTAACGCAGCACTAACCACTTGATTGGTTGCCGCTATGTATAGCAGCAACTTCTCTTGTGGCCTAGGTGCGACAAGTATTGGATTGGAGGACAGGTACCTCTTCAAGTCCTGCAGCGCAGCCTCCGCTTCGGGAGTCCATTTCATTGGACCTGCCTTTTTCAAAATCTTGAAAATGGCAGGCTCAGCAGACCTAGAGATAAACCTCTGAGAGCAGCCACGCAACCGCAAGTCTTCGTACATCCTTGACGCGCTTTGGTGCTTCAATCTGCTCAATGGCCTTGATCTTGTCGGGATTGGCTTCAATTCCCGCTGAGACACGAAGAACCCGAGAAGCTTGCGGAAGGGACTCCAAACACACACTTCTCGGGGTTGAGCTTGAGGTTGATCTTGCGCAGATTTGCAAAGGTCTCATCTAAATCTTGAACCAGAGTTGCTTGTCCTTGCTTTTGACCACTATGTCATCCATGTAGCTTCTACATTTCGTGCATTTGCGGCTCAAAAGCGCCATGGACTACTCTTGCAAACGTTGAACCAGCATTCTTTAGCCCAAAAGGCATCCGTACAAAACAATATGTGCCACATGGGGTGATGAATGCGGTTTTCTTCATCCTCTTCGCCATGAAGATCTGATGATATCTGAGTATGCATCAAGAAATGAAAGCAAATCACATCCAGCCGTGGAGTCAACAATCTGGTCGATGCGCGGCAAGGGAAATGGGTCTTTGGGACAAGCTTTATTAACATCTGTGAAGTCGATACAAAGTCTCCATTTCCCATTTGCTTTTCGTACAACTACTGGATTGGCCAACCACGTGGGATGGAGCACTCCTTTGACAAGGCCTGCTGCTTCCAACTTCTTGATTTCTTCTGCTATGAATTCTTGACGCTCCACCGCCTGCTTCCTGACTTTCTGCTTGACGGGCCGCGCATGAGGACAGACAGCTAGATGATGCTCAATTACTTTCCTGGGAACACCGGGGATGTCAGACGGTTGCCATGCAAACACGTTGACGTTCGCCCGCAGGAAAGCAACGAGTGCGCCTTCCTATTTAGGGTCGAGAGTGGCACTGATGGTGAAAGTACCACCAGTGCCGTCCTCCTTGGCCGGCACTTTCTTGGTCTTTGGTGGAGCTGCCATCGTCTTCTTGCACTTGCCGGTGGAGCTCGATGGTGCGTCCTCGACGGTAGCGCAGCACTCCGAATAGGTGCGCTTGCCGGAGTGGGCATCAGAGCTCTTGCCGGACTTGGTCTTCTTCTTCCTCCCGGGAGCTTCAACGGCAAGTGACTTGTTATCTATTGCGGCTGCTGCTTCCCGATAAATCTTGTCGGCGCAGATAAGAGCATCCTTCTTGTTGCCATGGACAGAAATGACACTTATCGGGCCTGGCATCTTGAGCAAGTTGTATGCATAATGAGAGGCCACCATGAACTTGGCGAGCGCTGGACGGCCGAGTATCCCATTGTAAGGTAATGGAAAATCAGCAACGTCGAACGTGACCCTCTCAGTCCTGAAGTTTAGCTCGCTGCCAAATGTTACCGGCAATGTGATCTTCCCCTTCGGCTTGCTCCTTCCCGGATTGATTCCTTGGAATGTACCAGTCTCTTCGAGCTCGCTGTCAGGGATTTGAAGCTTCTGGAGCACCGCGGAGGAGATTAGGTTTAAGCCGGCCCCGCCTTCAACTAGCATCTTGGTGACCTTGAGGTTGCGGATAGTTGGTGAGACCAACATCGGCAAGCACCCGACCGCAGTTATGCGATCATGGTGGTCCTCAATATCAAAGATGATAGGCGTGCTGGACCATTTCAGAGGCTTGCGTGACTCTACGGATGATTCTGCTGCATTAACTTCCCGCATCCACTGCTTGAGTTGGCGGTGTGAAGTATGCAGAGAAGCACCGCTGTCAACGCAGAGGACCTCTGTGGCTTTATGAAATTCCTGCTCATCGGTCTCATCGTCTTCCATATCTTCATCGTCGTCGTCGTCTTCATCCTTGTCGCGACCGCGGGGAGGTATGTCTCCTTGCCGCTGCTTGGCCTTGCCGCGGCGTCCTCCCCGCCGGTCGCTTCTTGCTAGCTCCCCAAAGACCTTCCTGGGCCTTCTCCTTGTCCGCGCCGTACTCAGCCTTCTGCTGCTCAACAAGCTGCTCGACCTTCTTGCAGCTCTGGAGGTCATGGCCCTTGGTGCGGTGGATCTTGCAGTACTGTTTGTTGGAGCTGTCCTGCTTGTCGGCGGCCGCCACAGCTTGGCGGTCGGTGCCAACGGCAACCTCCTTGCCGGAGCCACCAACTTTGGCTTTCTTGGCGGCACCACCGTGCCGGACTACTCGACAACTAGCACCTCTTTACTCTTCTTCCTTCTGTTGTTCCGTCGCCGGCTCTTCTTCGCCTGGGCGGTCTCCTCACTATCAGATCCTGCTTCCGCATTCTCTCCTGGGAGTCTCCTCCCTTCCTCAGCACGTGCACACTTGTCGGCCAAGGCATACAGCTCACTGACATCCTTGACTTTGCACATCGCCATCTCTTCCCTCATCCTGCGGTTCCGCACGTTTTGATGAAACACGCTGATCACCGCGGTAGGGTGGACATCTGGGATGTTGTAGTGCACACGGCTGAACCTCTGGATGAACTTGCGCAGAGACTCTCCTTCCTTCTGGGTGAGCAGGTGAAGGTCACTCTCTTGGCCATGAGGTTTGTGGCCGCCTGTGAAGGCGCCGACAAACCGATGGCATAGATCTGCCCAAGAAGATATGGATCCGTCCGCAAGTGCATGAGCCAAGATCTCGACATTGGGCTTGAGTACCGGCCGGAAGTAGTTGGCGAGGATCTTGTCGTCTCATCCCCCTGCAGCCTGCACCGCGATGGTGTAGATGCTGAGGAACTCCGACGGATGCGCCCCGCCATCGTATTTCTCCGCACATCTGCTTGAAATTCTTCCCGCTGGGCCATTGACTTGCCGCAGCTCGCGAGTGAACGCAGGGCAACCTATCGCAGACGGTAAGTCGCTGGTTCTTCGGCGCATGCATATCGACAAAGGCCCAGCGCGCTGGTCGGATTGACGCGCGCTTCTCTCGGCGCTGGCGCGAATCGAGCGCCTTCTTGTTGCCGTTTGAAGAACTTGGCGCTGATCACGGCGAGCTCGTGGATCCGGCGACGCGTGGAGTCGCTGCGAGGTGGATCCGGCGTTGGTGATCTTGGCCTTCGGGTGGAGAGTGCATGGTGGTTGCACCCCACAGGTTTGCCGCCACCGCTCGTGCCTTGTCGCCTCGCCGCCAGTAGCGATGTGCTTGGTTGTCATGAACGCCGCCGCTGGCAAAGCCGATGAGACTCGAATGGTGGCCTCCATTCGCCGACCTTGTCCGCCGTTGAGGGTAATCCAGAGCAGCTTGAGCTCGCGCCAAAGCTTCGCTTGAGTGGTGGGCGGCAATGACGAACGGTGCGAGGAGCGGATATGCTCGACTTCTAAATATGTTAGAAGGAGCAGATCCCGTCCAGGCGACCGTGCCCCACTCGCACCAGCCTGTTGGCGCGCAAGCTGCTCTTGAGCGTCCCTGGATCCACCAGCTCGATCTTGACCCAACGAACGTATGGTGCTGCGAGCACCATGACGCTGTCGGTCCCGCGCCTCCTGAGATGGACGCGGTGCGTGCACGGATGCCGAGGCTTGCGCTGCCTTGTCCTTGGACTTAGCAGCAACATGGGCTCCCTCGTCGACGCCCGCTCTCCCTCCAGCGTCTTCCCCACCACTCGTCGGCTCCGGTGGTGGTGGGTTTGACGCAGACGGCTCTGCTGCCGCCGAAGCCTTCTTCTTCGGTGGCATGTCTATGTAGATGATGAAGATGTTGCTCGTGTGAACGCCGGATCAGGTTCACACAGCCTCGACGCCCCTACCTGGCGCGCCAAAGATGTCGGGGAAGCTGATCGTAAACCACGAACACCTATGGGACCGGCGGACCGAGTCCCTTTTGGTTCGGTAGGGGGGCGGAGATTGCACGAAGAGCAGATCGAGGCGAAACACACGAGCAGTTTACCCAGCTTCGGAGCTCTCCGGAGAGATAATACTCCTACTGCTGCTTGTCTGATTGTATTGTGTTCTTGCTAGGGAGCACAGAGAGCTAAAAAACCTAGTGTGAGTGTCCCTAGTTTCGAATGAGTCGAACCGAAACAAGCCGACCCTCCTCTACGTTGTGCATGGGCCTCCTTTTATAGGCTCAAGGGGTCACCAACAGGTGGCAACGTAGACAAGGGCAAAATGGGAAAATAAGTTGCGGTTGGTACAGCTACTTTGTACAAAGTGTATTCTACCTAACTCGACGGCAAGGGACAAAAGCATTAAATGCCCGTCCATGTCGCTAAACAAAGGCAACAGGACCGTCGGGTCGCCACCGCTTACCAGATGGCATCTTGTCGGCGCCGCCATCAAGTTGCTCTCCGGCTGGCTACACAACCTCTTGACACGCACGCCGAATGGTCCCATGGCGACACGCTGGTGGATGAGCTGGAGCGGAGATGAAGAGAGGTTGCTCGCCGCTGCAAGCGCCTTTGCCGCGCTGAATCCTTGTCGCGCCCGGAAGCTTGTCGCCATCGAGCCTTCCCGCAAGCTCCTCTTGCCGGGTCTTGTATTCTGCGCCCCTTGAGTGGCCTTCCGGCAAGCTCCTCTTGCCGGGCCTTGTCTCCTTGGCTTAGATACTTTGTTCTTGAATGGCTCCAAAGGAACCATGGAGGACCTTGGCGGTCACCAGTGCAAACCTCCGCCTGGTGCAAAGAATCGTCTGCGGCACGAAGTTCGGGATACTAGGGTACCCTACTCCAAAGACACCGACAAAGACGATCCTCTGCGGGCAACAGAGGCGCGTCTGAGACCCCCTTGCTGACCTCGCAACCCTTCCTCAAAGCAGCCCCCAAAGATAGCCCCCAGTAGTAGTATACGGTTTACTTCTTATTGTCGTGTGCATGTGTGCTCCTTCTTTGTTGATATCTCGATCGTTGGTTTGTGTAGGAGCAGAGAAGCCTCATCAGAGTGCCCGAAGCCGCCTCCCAAATACTATCTCGCTTCAACCACGCCGCCAAGGGAGGATTCTCCGCAAGGGAGCTGCTCTCCCCAAGGGAGACTTCTCCGAGGGGCAGCACCAGTGATCTCCGTGGTCGAGACCATGGCTACAGATCCCATCGCAGGTAATCCTCTTGCGTGAAAATTTCCCTTGGGTTATTTTTCTTCTGTTCTTCTTTTCGAACATTTGCTTGACTGTTCTTTCTTTGTCTGGTCCTCAGATCCATCCGCCGCAGAGCCGATGGAGACTGAGGTCGCCGGCGAGGAGGGCGCGCGCGGCAACACTGATGACGTCGCCACCATGGAGGAAAAGGTTGGCGCCGATGAGTCTGCCGGCGAAGAGGCCGCCAAGGCTGCCGCCGCAAAGGCTGGCGAGGGGTCTGGCGATCGCACTGATAACCCTGAGGTCGCAGGAGCGCCAGGCGCTACGTCGACCGCCGATCCCTCCGCCACCGATGCAGCGTCAGGCTCCGAAGAGCCCCAGCCCGGCGCTTATCTGAAGGCCGGCGATGGCATCTTCATCAAACTCCCCTGGGCCTCGAGCTCCAGGGCGCCGGTCGAAGGAGAGACCTTCGACGGAGAGCTGCTCGCCTCCGCTGGGTTGATGCTGTGGATGCGCCAGCAGCAAGAGCAGGGCGAAGTTCGAGGAGGAGCAGCTGCTGAAGAAGCTGTTGTCGCTTACCGCGCCCGACAAGCCGTTGGAATCCGGGAAGCACTTGTCGCGAGGGCGGAGCAGCACATGGAGAAGCGCAGAAGAGCTCCGGGGCGCCAACCAAGAAGCTATCCGGAACGTAGTAGAAGAGCGGGAGAGACTCGCTGAAGAGCGCACAGCCTTCATCGTTGAGAAGGCTGAGGTCGAGGAGCGGCAACGGCTTGCTGCCGAGAAGCTATCTGCGCAAGAAGGCGAGTTGGTGCAGCGGAAAATCAACCTTGACAGCTATGAGGAAGAGCTTGCCGCGCGCGAGCAATCAATTGGCAGAGCTCTCAAGGAAGCAAAGGATGCTGCCGCAGCTGCCGAGGCCACCAAGAAAGAATTGGAGACGAAGCAGGACGCAGCCGGAGGCCAACCTCCGTAAGAGCGGCGGGAGCTTGCTGCGCTGGAAGCACGAGCGAGAAGGACGCCTACACTCTTGGCGAAGTTGCAGGTCCGCTCGCCGAGAGGATCAAAGAGCTCGACGCCGCCAAGGACTCCAAGGCAGATCTTGAGCTGAAGCTGACCACCTTGATGCAGACGCTGGGACGGGCCAAGGAGCGGAGGTGGCCTTGTTGGAGAAGATCAAGACCGACGAGGAGCTGCCGACGAGTGCCACAACCGCCCGTAACACCTTCGAGAGATAACGTGATGCACCGGACGGAGGGTCTTGTAGATACCGCCGCCGCCATCGACAAGGAGCCGATGGAGCTGGGATGGTGGATCTTGTATACTCCGACGAGCGCCTCCAACCCAGCGCCAAGCTCAGCTTGTTCTTCAAGGGCGTGGTGACGGTGCTCCAGCGACTCCGGGAAGAGATCCCAAAGCAGCTGGCCGAGGAATCGCGCCAGATCTGTGCGGGAGCTCTTCAGAAGGTGTTGATGAAGGTGGCCTTCCGCAATCCAGGCCTCAACCTTGTCGGCGTCCTCAGATCCCTGCCGCCGGATGCCGATGTGGAGGCGCTCAAAGCCCTTGTCGCACCCATTGTGGACAAGGTGGGCAAGATCAAGTGGGTTGAATGCGACCGCGTAGACTAGGCCGCCAATTTTATCTTTCCTTTATCACTGCTGATCATGTTTAGGAGAACAATTTATTAGATCTACGACAAGCTATTTTTGTAATATAACTCTATCTTAGGCAATGATTGCAATGTTATTTCCTTTACTTGATTCCTTCCTTTGTATGTTTGTGCCTTACGCTTTTAGGGAACTTGTCGGCGCAGGCACCTTTGTCATGAAGCGCTGAGTGTGGAACGTCAAGAGCTTCTGGTCAAGCGGTGCTGCCTCCGACAAGCAACCTTGTCGCAACTAGTTGCAGCTCACTTAAGTTGTTGAGCGGACTCGAAACAAAGTAAGGGCGCGACTAGCTACGAGTTGGTTCCTCCGCGCACAGGTTTTCCATACAAAGCACTATCGTTCGAGGAAGATAACTTAAAAATTTAAAAACTGATTGCTCAAACTTTGGCAACTTAGCTTTTCTGTCGTTTGCTTCTCGTTAAGGCGAAACTTCCTCGGGCGACGCTTGGTGGCCCACACCATTATCTTCTCCTTCCCCCCCGGCTAACTTGTGGGCGAAGGAACCTTCCTTTCTTTGAGAAAGAGAAAGAAGAGAAAATAAAGTTATGGAGCCTTGTGGCTCGTTATTGCTTACGGGTGTGGATGCTGCACAAAATGTCGATAACACATGCAAAATGATGATGAAAGCATGAAATTGACAAGTTGTGCGCAACACATGAGCTTTACTTATGCACGGGTCTGCGCCGCTTTGTACAAAGGATTACATGCAACATCGGCAAGACTTGTATAAAGGTGGTTGCGGAACAGGTTCCGCAACCGCGCCTCTATGGGTAAAACTTACGAAGATGCTCAATATTCCAGAGTTGCTCACCGAATGCCATCTTTGGTCTCAAAGCGGACAGCGCCAGCCTAGTGACTCGCTTTCACCCGATAAGGGCCTTCCCACTTCAAGGCCAACTTGTTGGAATTCTTGGCGGACTGAACGCTACCAAGAACAAGGTCGCCTTCCTCGAGACTTCTAGCATTAACTTTGCGGGTTATGGTAGCGGCGCAAAGCTTGCTGGTAACGAGCAGCTCGCATAACAGCCTCAAGACGGTCCTCCTCAAGGAGCAGCAGCGTCATCTTGTCGCAGCTGCTCTTGCTCAAGCTCATCATAAGCGAGCACTCGAGGTGACCCGTGATACGAGTTCCGTGGGGAGAACTGCCCTGCTCCATAGACTAGAGAAAGGTGTCCGCCGCTGGCTCGATTTGGCGTCGCCTGATCGACCAAAGAACCACCGCAGCTCCTCAATCCAGTTTCTTCCGCACTTGTGCAGCCTCGTCGAAAGTCCTGGTCTTGAGCCCACGCAGCACTTCAGCATTTGCCTCTCCGCTGACCGCTGCTTCTCGGATGAGCAATGTAAGCGAAGCAGACCTTGGCGCCAAGATCTTGGACGATCGCATGAAGGTGCGGCTCGTGAATTGTGTGCCGTTGTCGGTGATGATCCTGTTAGGAATTCCAAACGGCAAACAATCGACCAAGAACTTGATCGCGACTCGTGCTGTCACCTTCCTCATCGCTTCCACTTCCGCCACTTTGTGAACTTGTCGATTGCAACGCATAAGTACTCAAAGCCCCGACAGCTCGGGAAAGGGGCCGAGAATGTCGAGCCCCTGCATCGAAAATGGCCAGGATAAAGGGATCGTCTGGAGAGCTTGAGCTGGCTGGTGTATCTGCTTGGAATGGAACCGCACGCTTCACACTTGGTTACTTGTGCAGTTGCATCCGGAGGGCTGTCGGCCGAAGAAACCTTGCCGGAAAGCTTTGCCGCAAGTGCTTTTGCGCCAATGTGGTGACCACATATGCCTCCGTGTATCTCGCCAACAGCTTCATCCATCTTCCCGTGAATACACTTCAATTTCACACCGCTGAGTCTTCTTCAGATGCAGCGTGTTGTCGACAAACCGGTACATACTTGACTGCCGGGCTACTCTTTCCGCTTCTTCTTGCTCTTCGGAAGTTCTCCGTCTCAAGGAAATGGACAATCTGCTGCGCCCATGTTGGAGCTTGCGGCTCGACAACAAGGACTAAAGGCACATCTGCTGCTGCGGAACATCCGCTTCACGGCGAGAACCTGCGGCTCGGCGAGCTTGATGTTCCCGGCAAGCTTGCCGGAGCAAAACTTGTCGGGAGCGCCTCGCTTCAACGAAACAAACCTTAGGGCTTGTCGGAGCAGACTCGCTCCTCAAGACTCTTGGTGTTGATCTTGGGGACCTTCTTGGCGGCGGCTTCGAAGCTCTGCGGAAAATAGTCACCGAAATCAACTTCCTCTTCTTGTTCTGTCCAATTGATGGCGCTTACAATCGGTTGAGTCAGCTTGAGCACAAAAATTCCTGGTTCCATTGTAACTTGAGTGCGGCGACTTTGACAAAGCCATCGGCAATATCATTCTGAGCTCTTGGAACATGTTCCATTTGTAGGCCGTCAAAGTGCTCTTCTAGCTTTCTCACTTCATCAACGAGGCTTCCATCAACGGACTCGATAATCTTTGTTTACTTGGCGGACGACAAGCTGCGAGTCACCCCGACAATGAGCTTCTTGATCCCAAGGTCCACCGCATTCGAGACCGCAAGCAAACCTTCATACTCAGTATTGTTTGTTGCTTGCTCCTTGGGAAAGTGCATCCGGACTATGTACTTGAGGTGCTCTCGTGGGCGCGATTAGCAGCACGCCGCACCGGGCGCCTTTGCAGCGAGAAGGCACCATCAAAGTACATCAGCCATTCTTTGCTTGCTTCCTTGACGGGATGCTCGCTCTCGAATTTCTTCATCTTGCGTTGGCGTCCATTCTGCTATGAACTCTGCCAATGCTCTGCTTTGGATAGTTGAAGTGCTTTCAAACTTGAGGCCAAAGCTTGACAGTTCCAGTGCCCACTCGACAATCCTGCCTGTTGCTTCTGGATTTTGCAATATCCTCTTCAACGGAAAGCGAGTGACAACTGTGATCTCATGTGCTTGGAAGTAATGGCGCAGCTTTCTCGAGGCCATGAGGAGGCCGAAAAGCAATTTCTGCACACCAGAGTACCTTGACCTAGCCCCCTGCAGAAGGGAACTGACAAAGTACACCGGGCGCTGCACCATCCTTTTCTGTATCTTCTCGCACGCCTGCGCAGATCCGTCCTTGTCGGGACCAGAGCTTGTCGGTGAAGCCCCCTGCTTGTCGCTGGATGCATCTGCCTTGGTTGCCGGCTCATCATCCGCCTCCCTTTCCGCTACTAACGCAGCACTAACCACTTGATTGGTTGCCGCTATATATAGCAGCAACTTCTCTTGTGGCCTAGGTGCGACAAGTATTGGAGTGGAGGACAGGTACCTCTTTAAGTCCTGCAGCGCAGCCTCCGCTTCGAGTCCATTTCATTGACCTGCCTTTTCAAAATCTTGAAAATGGCAGTGTGCGCCAGCAGACCTAGAGATAAACCTGCCGAGAGCAGCCACGCAACCGCAAGTCTTCGTACATCCTTGACGCGCTTTGGTGCTTCAATCTGCTCAATGGCCTTGATCTTGTCGGGATTGGCTTCAATTCCCGCGAGACACGAAGAACCCGAGAAGCTTGCGGAAGGAACTCCAAACACGCACTTCTCGGGTTGAGCTTGAGGTTGATCTTGCGCAGATTTGCAAAGGTCTCATCTAAATCTTGAACCAGAGTTGCTTTGTCCTTGCTCTTGACCACTATGTCATCCATGTAGGCTTTACATTTCGTGCATTTGCGGCTCAAAAGCGCCATGGACTACTCTTGCAAATGTTGAACCAGCATTCTTTAGCCCAAAAGGCATCCGTACAAAACAGTATGTGCCACATGGGGTGATGAATGCGTTTTCTCTCATCCTCTTCTGCCATGAAGATCTGATGATATCCTCGAGTATGCATCAAGAAATGAAAGCAAATCACATCCAGCCGTGGAGTCAACAATCTGGTCGATGCGCGGCAAGGGAAATGGGTCTTTGGGACAAGCTTTATTAACATCCGTGAAGTCGATACAAAGTCTCCATTTCCCATTTGCCTTATGCGCATAACTACCGGATTGGCCAACCACGTGGGATGGAGCACCTCTCGACAAGGCCTGCTGCTTCCAACTTCTTGATTTCTTCGCTATGAATTCTTGGCGCCCACCGCTCGCTTCCTGACTTTTCGCTTGACGGGCCGCGATGAGGACAGACAGCTAGGTGATGCTCAATTACTTTCCGGGAACACCGGGATGTCGACGGTTGCCATGCAAACACGCCGACGTTAAGCCCGCAGAAAGCAACGAGCGCCTTCCTATTTAGGGTCGAGAGTGGCACCGATGGTGAAGGTACCACCAGTGCCGCCCTCCTTGGCGGAACCTTCTTGGTCTTTGGCGGAGCTGCCATCGCCTTTCTTGCACTTGCCGGTGGAGCTCGATGGTGCGTCCTCGACGGTAGCGCAGCACCAAGAGGTGCGCTTGCCGAGTGGGCATCGAGCTCTTGCCGGACTTGGTCTTCTTCTTCCCCGGAGCTTCAAATGCAAGTGACTTGCTATCTGTTGCAGCTGCTGCCTCCCGTAAATCTTGTCGGCGCAGATAAGAGCATCCTTCTTGTCGCCATGGACAGAAATGACACTTATCGGGCCTGGCATCTTGAGCAAGTTGTATGCATAATGAGAGGCTGCCATGAACTTGGCGAGTGCTGACGGCCAAGTATCCCATTGTAAGGTAATGGAAAATCAACAACGCCGAACGTGACCTCTCGATCCTGAAGTTTAGCTCGCTGCCAAATGTTACCGCAACGTGATCTTCCCTTTCGCTTGCTCCTTCCCGGATTGATTCCTTGAATGTGCCGTCTCTTCGAGCTCGCCGTCGTGGATCCAAGCTTCGAGCACCGCGGAGGAGATCAGGTTTGCCGCCCCGCCGTCAACTAGCATCTTGGTGACCTTGAGGTTGCGGATAGTTGGTGAGACCAACATCGGCAAGCACCGACCGCAGTTATGCGATCGGGTGGTCCTCAATATCAAAGATGATAGGCGTCTGGACCATTTCGAGGTTTGCGTGACTCTACGGATGGTTCTACTGCATTAACTTCCCGCATCCA
This sequence comes from Aegilops longissima, assembly GCA_021605205.1. Lineage (NCBI taxonomy): Eukaryota > Viridiplantae > Streptophyta > Magnoliopsida > Poales > Poaceae > Aegilops > Aegilops longissima. Next base: position 488,502,526 of record CM038676.1, on the reverse strand, counting down.
TTGCTTGAGTTGGCGGTGAAGTATGCGAGAAGCACCTCCGCCAACGCAGAGGACCTCCGTGGCTTCGAAACTCCTGCTCATCGGTCTCGCTGCCTTCCATATCTTCATCGCCGCTGCCGCTTTCATCCTTGTCGCGGCCGCGGGGAGGTCTGTCTCCTTGCCGCTGCTTAGCCTTGTCGCGGCGTCCTCCCCGGCCGGGTCGCTTCTTGCTAGCTCCCCCAGCACCTTCCTGGGCCTTCTCCTTGTCGCGCCGCTTGTACTCAGCCTTCTGCTGTTCAACAAGCTGCTCGACCTTCTTGCAGCTCTGGAGGTCATGGCCCTTGGTGCGGTGGATCTTGCAATACTGTTTGTTGGAGCTGTCCTGCTTGTCGGCGGCCGCCACAGCTTGGCGGTCGGTGTCAGCGGCAACCTCCTTGCCGGAGCCACCAACTTTGGCTTTCTTGGCGGCACCACCGTTGCCGGACTGCTCGACAACTAGCACATCTTTGCCCTTCTTCCTTCTGTTGTTCCGTCGCCGGCTCTTCTTCGCCGGGGCGGTCTCCTCACTATCAGATCCTGCTTCCGCATTCTCTCCTGGGAGTCTTCTCCCTTCCTCAGCAAGTGCACACTTGTCGGCCAGGGCATACAGTTCACTGACGTCCTTGACTTTGCACATCGCCATCTCTTCCCTCATCCTGCGGTTCCGCACGTTCTGATGGAACACACTGATCACCGCGGCATGGTGGACATCTGGGATGTTGTAGTGCACACGGCTGAATCTCTGAATGAACTTGCGCATGGACTCTCCTTCCTTCTGGGCGAGAAGGTGAAGGTCACTCTCTTGGCCATGAGGTTTGTGGCCGCCTGTGAAGGCGCCGACAAACTGATGGCATAGATCTGCCCAAGAGGATATGGATCCGTCCGGCAAGTGCATGAGCCAAGATCTGACATTGGGCTTGAGTACCAGCGGGAAGTAGTTGGCGAGGATCTTGTCGTCTCGTCCCCCTACAGCTTCCACCGCGATGGTGTAGATGCTGAGGAACTCCGACGGATGCGTCCTGCCATCGTACTTCTCTGGCACATCTGGCTTGAAATTCTTCTTGCTGGGCCACTGGACTTGCCGCAGCTCACGAGTGAACGCAGGGCAACCTACATCACAGACGGCAAGTCGCTGGTTCTTCGGGCGCATGCATATCGACAGAGGGCCCAGCGCGCTGGTCGGATTGACGTCACGCTTCTCTTCGCCGCTCGATGCGAGTTCGAGCGTCTTCTTGTTGCCGTTCCTAAAGAACTTGACGCTGATCACGACGAGCTCGTGGATTTGATGACGCGGTGGAGTCGCTGTCGAGGTGGATCCAACGAGTTGGTGATCTTGGCCTTTGGGGCGGAGAGTGCATGGTGGTTGCACCCCCACAGGCTTCGTCGCCACCGGCTCGTGCCTTATCGTCTTGCCGCGACAGCGATGCAGTTGGTTGCCCTGGAGCGTCACCGTTGGCAAAGCCGATGAGACTCTGGATGGTTGCCCTCCATTCGTCGACCTTGTCGGCCGTTGGGGGTAGTCTAGGAGCAGCTGAGCTCTCGCCAAGGCTTCCGCTGGAGTGGTGGGTGGCAACGGCGAACGGTGCGAGGAGCGGGATATGCTTGGACTTCTAACTATGCTAGAAGGAGCAGTATCCCGTCCAGGCGACCGTACTCCGCTCGTGCCAGCATGCTGGCGTGCACGCTGGTCTTGAGGGCCTCGCGATCCTCCAGCTCGGTCTTGATCCAACGAAGCGATGGTACTATGAATACCATGACGCTGTCGGTCCCGCACCTCCCGAGATGGGCGCGGGCGTGTACGACGCCGAGGTCTGCGCGGCCTTGTCCTTGACTTGGCAGCGCCATGAGCTCCCTCGTGGCGCCGTTCTTCGCCGGCGTCTTCCCCACCATCCGCTTGCTCGGTGGTGGCGGGATCGACGTGGATTTGCTCCGCTGCCGCCGAAGCCTTCTTCTTCGTGGCATGTTGATGAAGATGATGAAGATGTTGCTCGTGTGAACGCCGGATCAGGTACACACAGCCTCGACGCCCCCTACCTGGCGCGCCAAAGATGTCGGGGAAGCTGATCGTAACCCGCGAACACCTATGGGACCGGCAGACCGAGTCCCTTTCGGTTCGGTGGGGGGCGGAGGTTGCACGAAGAGCAGATCGAGGCGAAACACACGAGCAGTTTACCCAGCTTCGGAGCTCTCCGGAGAGATAATACTCCTACTGCTGCTTCTCTGATAATGTTGTGTTCTTGCTAGGGAGCACAGAGAGCTACAAAACCTAGCGTGAGTGTCTCTAGTTTCGAATGAATCGAACCCCTCACGCTAAGCATGGGCCTCCTTTTATATGCTCAAGGGTCTCCACAGGTGGCAACGAGACAAGGGCAAAACGGAAAATGAGTTGCGTTGGTACAGCTACTTTGTACAGTGTATTCTACCTAACTCGACGGCAAGGGACAAAAGCATTAAATGCCCATCCATGTCGCTAAACAAGGCAACAGGGACCGTCAGAGCGCCACCGCTGCCACGATGGCAATCTTGTCGCGCCGCACATCGCTGCTCTCCGGCTGGCTGCACAGCCTCTTGACACACGCTACCGAATGGCCCCATAGCGACACGTTGGTGGATGAGCTGGAGCGGAGATAAAGAGTGGTTGCCCGCCGCGGCAAACGCCTTGCCGCGGCTGAATCCTTGTCGTGTCCGGAAGCTTGTCACTTACTGAGCATTCCCGGCAAGCTCCTCTTGCCGGGGTCTTGTCTTCTGCGTGCCTCGAGTGGCCTTCCCGGCAAGCTCCTCTTGCCGGGGCCTTGTCTCCTTGGCTTAAATACTTTGTTCTTGAATGGCTCCAAAGGAACCACAGAGGACCTTGGCGGTCACCAGGCAAGCCTTGCCGCGGGGTGCTGCAACTGCCCGTGCACGAGTTCGGGATACTAGGGTACCCCTACTCTAGTACACCAACATAAGGTAAACCGGTCGCTCTGAGCCGGGGTGCCACAATAAATCAAAGGATCACATGTATGATGTTATGGTTATATTTCAAAGATATAATTGATAGCCGGCTTATCTATGACTCTTGTTCATATTCTGGGTTATATGTAAGATATATGACCCGCCATGCGGTAAGCCGCCAAGGGACTCATGATTTGTTTCTCTATGCAGGACAGTTAAAAAGCTTTTTTAAACATAAGGAAAACAGATGATCAGCACAATATGGAGGAATATAAGATGGCGGTTTAAACAGTGTTGAGCGCCAGACACGTGCACGATGGCACGACAAAACCAAGTGTTTTTTCTACCCCATTACATGACTCCCCGAGTCCAAATGATGAAACATTGTTTGTTAGCAAAGCGTAAGTATGAGCCGCCAGATGGATCAATTGTGTTGTTGGCCTGAAGCTTCCGGGTCATCCCTTTCCGCTCCTCCATCTTGTTCCCTGTCCTAGAAGGTTGATGATGACCAGTAAATGCCACTCAAAGCTTCAAATTTAGCTTCATCATCAATTAATCTGGCCGGGTCAACTTCAGGGGCGAAGGTATGCTTATGAATTGGAGGGATCAAGCTGGTCACTTCATAATGTGGCGTTGGAATCCTCCGGTTTTCAGCGTCATAACCCGGATGATACTTGGTAAGATCCGTGTCATTAGCAATCAGGGTGGCCACAGGCGGATTTCCTTAACACAAATGGTGAAGTCCTCCTGTCCAAACGGTGTGCCGTCCTCTTTTAAGCTTGGATACCCGATGGTGATGTTGGCCGGGTCTAGCTCCGGTAGCCACGCCTTGGCCCGGCTTAATGCAGTTACGGCTCCGACTCTCACAGAAGATCGTCTTAGTTCATTAAACTGCTGAGGTAACACCGCAAGCCGCTTTAATACATCTGTCAGGAGGGTGGGAACTTCATTTCACAGGGCCACTGCAGCTAAGGCACGCTGAGACCCGGTGTAAAGTTGCTCCACCAGTGTGTAAACCGCCTTAAGTTTTATCAGCATGCTCTGGTTTAGGTTTGAGCTCCTGGGGCCTGCGTTACGATGTCATATGAGTTGACAACAATTGATATGCTTGTTATGAAGATTTAAATAATTAACACTTGCAGAGTAACTTACCAAAGATTGCTGAGACCATCTGAGATACATGGCGTTTTAAGCCGGATAATTCGGCAGTTGTTTCTGCAAGAGCCGCCTCTGCCTTCTCAGCCCGATTGATCAAGGCAATCTTTTCATCAGCCCAGGCCTTCTTCTCGGATTCAAAGCCTTGTCTCAGTTTCTCTTGTTCAGATATACTGAATTCAAACTTGGAGTTGGCTTTTTGGGTCTCAATCTCCTGTGCTTCCAGGCGATTCTTCAAGTCAGATATTTCTGTTTCAAATTGACTAATGGTGGCCTGCACAAATGTCGGGTTACAGTCAGGGTTATCATAATACCACATTAAAGTCCCAAGAACTTTGCAAGCAATGACACTTGGCACTTGGGGGCTAATGTGTGTTGAAGAAATCTGCTTACAGTAGTGGTTCATAAAAGTAAGTCCCAAGCACTTTGCAAGCAAAGATACTTGGCACTTGGGGGCTAATGCATATTGCTGTTACAAGAACTTCTTGATTTAAACATGATAAGGACTGGTTTAAACATACTGTTTAAGCCGACCCTTGGGGGCTGCAGGATAAGCCGGACTTCTTACATATATTGCTAAGCTGGTCTTAAGTCTACAACATATTTCATCATAAGCAATAGACTTGGGGGCTGGTATGGTAAGGATAAATAAAGTATAGCAAGAAGAGTTATACCTCAGATTTTTGGTGCATCTGCTTCACCATGTCAATTTCCATGTCACGGCTGTGGTGCACTTGGCTCATATAGCCAGAGAAGATTTCTCCAATACTCATGTGAGTATAATCAGTGATATCTAGTTTAGCCCTGCGGCATTCCAGAAGTTCTTTCTTGCCGGAGCACTTGGCCAGCACGGTTGGTCTTCCCGGTTCAACAAAGCTGGTCTTGATGATTTCGACATCGGAGTCATCTGTCTTGGCCGGGCTAAGGATCTCCGGGTTTCAGAACCATCAATGGCTTGCTTTACAGGCGGATCAGCAGTAGGCATTGGAATATCATGGGCTGGTTCAGGCGGCGGCTCATGAGTGGAGATGTCAGGAGCAGCCGTTTCGAGCTCCGGTTCATTTAAGATTGGTTCTTCGGTCGGCTTGTTCTTCTTCGCCCTTTTGCTGGGCTTTGCTTGACCACTGCATAAAATCAAAAGGTCACTAAAAATACAACAAGTTGAACTAAGCATAGATTAAGCAGGTTATCATTACCCTGGAGCAATTTTGAAAGCCGGCAAATTGGACTGCACTGATTCGCCAGAGGAAGGTGAAGTTCCCTGATAATTTGAGTCAGAAGAACTGAGCAGTGGACGAGTGAGACCCGCCAAAGGATAAAAGGAATTTAAATTGGAGATGACTCAGTCCGGCGTTTTCTTATTACATCGGGTAAGCTGGAGGAGAGTTCCGCATCTTTACTGGTCCGGGTCTGCCTCCGGCTCTCATGAATCTGTCGCTTCAAAAGAAATTGAGGATCTTGGTAAGCTAAAGGATGTGAAAATCTTACTTTCCGGGTTACTCTTTGGACTTTCTATCTTGGCAAAGGCTCGAAGTCGGAGAAGTATCTTGACAATAGAACCACGTCTGGTTCCAGTCTTTAGGGTGATTCGGTGGTTCGGCATACGGGAAATCCCACCAAGTTCCAAGGTAGGCCCATTGGCACGTTCATTCTGCCGGTCCAAATAAAATAATTCTCTCAAGAGCAGCAAGTTGGGTTCTTCTCCAAGGTACACCTCACAGAATACTTGGAAATTGCAAATGTTAGATACAGAGTTGGGACCGATATCTTGAGGTCGGAGATCGAAAAAGTGTAGGACATCTCTGAAAAACTTTGAGCCGGGTGGAGAAAAGCCCCGGTTCATGTGATCAGTAAAGACGATGACTTCCCCTTCTTTGGGTTGAGGTTTTTCCTCTGTTGGATCAGGAGCACGATAGGACATGACTTCCTTCTTTGGCAGATAGCCGGTCTTCACAAAATCAGCAAGGGTGCTTTTTGTGACGATGCATTTGACCCAATTGCATATAACGGGTGATTTGGGCGCTTTCGGTGGCATTTTAAAGATGGAAGCCTATGAAAAAATAAAAATTTCTGGTTCAAATTTAAGCCGTAGAGAAATACTTCAAATCATACTCAAGATGGCGGCTTATAAGAGGGGCCTAATGGTGTATGGCTAGTTATGTCAGATTGTTTAAGCCGCCATGAGCAGTTACAGTTATTTAGGCCACCGGGCGTGGTTGAAGTTATTTATTGAGCATCTCAAATTAAAGCCGGTGGTGTGAGTCGCCATGACCAGATGGGTCTAACAAATACAGATTTTGCCTAAGTGTTGTACAAACAAGTTTCACAGATTGTAGCTATTATTTTGGATCAAATTGTTGTTCAGAAAAGAAAGTATTCTAGACCTAAAAATCTAATGCAGATGAGCTCATGAGTTATGATGAGGCCTCTGAACTAGAAAAAAGGATCTACTAACATTGGAAATGGATGTGAAACAACTACCGCATGTGTTTAGTACTTTTTGGCTCAGAAGAGCCTGCGGTGGAGGAACTACGAAGAAACTGTGATGAAGTATGAAGAACACAGAGGAACTTGAAAACCCTAATGCGGATCAGAGGTGCGGGAAGGCGAAGACTTAAAGCTGCAGATTCATCATGGAGGGTCACCGCCGCCTTCCCGTCGATTCAGGTTGATGCAGTGGCCGAGGTCGAGGAAGACGAGGTGCTCTGCAGCGGCGGCGACGGCGGAGAAGACGACAGAAAAGGGGAGAATGAAGAAATACCTAAAGTCGTGCCTATTTATAAGGAGAAAACTGACAGAGTGGGATCGAGAAACGAGGAGGCTGAAACATGGTTATCCAGCTACTCAGACGCCTCGGTTTTCGGGATGGTCATTAAGGATAAGGATCCGTTGGGATATGATTGAATAAAATATAAATTAAATGGCAGATGACGTCATGGCGGGTTATCAGGAATCCAGAAGATGACGTCATGGCGGGTTATAAATTTTTGCACAGGTAGAAGGCAGAAGACTTTTTCTTAAGTATTGAAGATTGACATGAACCGGTTCAAATCAATCCGGGGCCTAATGTTGGGGATATAACTATTAGTGTAACCCGCCCAGGAGGGGCCGGGTTACACTATATTGATTCATCATATGAAGCCCAATATCAAGCTTGGAGATGGCGGTTCAGTTAAGGGCCCCAAGCCCAAAGGCGACTTAAGGCCCGTAGTGATAAACTGCCATAATAGCATGAATTGTATTGTAAGGCAAGATTAACTAGTCACCGAGCCAGACATTGTTTATGAGCCAACTGGGACTCTGTAGGCCGCGAGGCGTCAACCCGTGTATATAAGGGGACGACCGGCCGGCGGCTTAGGGCAAGTAACATCAAATCAAGAGCCAGGCATAGCGGATTCGCTCCCTGGTGATCTAAACCCTAGCAATTCCACCTTAACTGGATTAGGCTTTTACCTTCACCGCGAGGGGCCTAACCAGTATAAACCCTCATGCCCTTTGTCCCGCTTTAAACCCTTTAAGCTTCCTAGTTGCGATGGCTCCACGACTAAGTCCTTTCACGAGGACATCTGCCGTGACAATTCCACGACATTTGGTTCATTTGTGTTGTGGTGTTTAGTTGACTGTTTGGTTCAATTTTGTAATGCGATGTTCAATAGTTGTGGGTGCATTCTGTTATTGTATACCACGTGAGGAATAATTTATTTGTTAGTACTTTTCCGTCTCTATAATGTAAGACATTTTTTGCTACTAGTGTAGTGTCAAAAAACGTCTTACATTATGGTACGTAGGGAGTAGTAAATACATGAGAAACAAATACAATTGCTACAATTGGCTGTGGTTAACAGTTTGGTTAACTGTCTGATCTTCTATTAGGAGTATGTTATATTGTGCAATGTGGTGCTTAGTTAATGTTTGGTTCATTTGTTGTGGTGTTTAGTTAACTGCTTGGTTCAATTCTGCAATGCGATGTCCAATTGTTGTGGGTAGAATTTTGTATTGTTGTGCATGTGAGGAATAAATCGAATTTGGTTGCACTTAATACATGAGAAACAAATACAAGTGTTATATTTCCTAGTTCTTAATCATGCTTGGTTTGGATAAATGGGTTTTCCATGTGGCTTGAATTAATCTGATAAATCTGCAATGTGCTTATTTTTCATCAACATATTTTACTGATAGCATGCGAACCCTTACTTAACCTGATGACTAGCTACTTTATATGTGTTGCAGGGAAACAATGGGAAGCACTGAGGTTTACAATCGATGTTAGCACGTGCATGGTCCGTTCTCTAAAAGCACATTATTGTGCAATTGCAGGAACCATTCTAATATTTTGGTTTTTAACAATTTAGTCTTGCACATGTAGGTCCTGTTGTCCGAGGTTTTGACCCATTGTCGGCGATATACCCGCGGTATGACCCGGCCGGAGTCGTAACCCGGCCGGGACTTGGTAAACCGGCGGATGGCAAACCGGCAGACAGTTAAGACAAATGGCTAAGACAGACGGTAAACCGGTGAGTGTTAAACCGGCAGAGCTAAGACAGATGGTAGCACCGGCAGTGTTATGTCAATCATAAACCGCGCATAATGTTAAACCGCAGACCATGTTAAATCGGTAGACAATGTTAAACCGGCATACAACCGCCAGACGTTAAGAAGCTCAGGAAGGGAAGTCAAAATAGTTTAAGTCTTAGTCCGAGATGGACTCTACATGTAACCCGCCCCTTTAACTTATATAAGGAGGGGCAGGGCTCCCCAAAGAGGGACAAGCAAACAATAATCTCTAGGGCTAGACACAACTAGAGGAGAGCTGGTTTACGGCGACTCCCTCGTGATGATAATGAGATCTAGCCTCAAAAAGCATGTAGGGTTGTTACCGGATGATGTTTCCCGGGGCCCGAAGCTGTCTAAACCCTTGTTTGTTGAGTCTCTCGATTCCGCTCAACCCCTCTCAAGCTACCACGTAGATGCATTGGCCTCGCGACTAAGTCCTCACATTAAGGACATCTGACGTGTTAATTCCACGACAGTTGGTGCCCACCGTGGGGTGTGCGCACGGTGGTGTTGAGTTCTTGAAGGGAGCTTTTTAGGGATCGAAAAGTTGATGATTTGCCGGATGAAGAAGAATGAAAAAAGGATCTACATCTATTCTGATTCGAAGAGTCAGGCTCAAAGAGAATTTTGTCGGCGGTTTGGGAGTCATCGCGGATGATCCGTACAATCTGGGTTAGCTCGCGGTGGCCATTGACTGCTACCACGAACCGGCGATGAATCTGAAATTAGCTACAGTGCTGCACGTGAAGTCAACCAAGGTCACCGCGCGGTAAGAAAATTATTGTTGATGGTCCAACAAGGGATAAGTCCAATCAATCCAAGGAAAGAGAATTACACGATGGCTGTGTATAGCACGGAAAGATACTAGGATCAACTCGGACTGTGCCAAAAGAATTAAAAAAAGAGGAAAGGAAGCTGCTACGTCTTGAGCTTGCGTTGGTTTTCCCCGAAGAGGAGAGGATGATGCAGCATAGTAGCGTAAGTATTTCCCTCAGTTTTTGATAACCAAGGTATCAATCCAGTAGGAGGCCACGCACAAGTCCCTCATACCTGCACAAAACGATAGCTACTCGCAACCAACGCGATTAGGGGTTGTCAATCCCTTCACGGTCACTTACGAGAGTGAGATCTGATAGAGATAATATTTTTGGTATTTTTGGTATAAAGATGCAAAGTGAAAAGTAAAGGCAAAGTAAAAACAAAGCAAGTATAAAAGTGATGGAGATTGATATGATGAGAGTAGACCCGGGTCCATAGGTTTCACTAGTGGCTTCTCTCAAGAGCATAAATATTCTACGGTGGGTGAACAAATTACTGTTGAGCAATTGATGTAATTGAGCATAGTTATGAGTATATCTAGGTATGATCATGTATATAGGCATCACGCCCGAGACAAGTAGACCAAATGATTCTGATCTACTACTATTACTCCACTCATCGACGGCTATCCAGATGCATCTAGAGTATTAAGTTAAAAACAGAGTAACGCCTAAGCAGGATGACATGATGTAGAGGAATAAATTCATGCAATATGATAAATACCCCATCTTGTTATCCTGGATGGCAACAATACAATACGTGCCTTGCAACCCTTTCTCACATCGGGTAAGGACACCGCAAGATTGAACCCAAAGCTATGCACTTCTCCCATTGCAAGAACTACCAATCTAGTTGGCCAAACCAAACGGATAATTCGAAGAGACTTGCAAAGATAACTCAATCATACATAAAAGAATTCAGAGAAGATTCAAATATTATTCATAGATAAGCTGGATCATAAACCCACAATTCATCGGTCTCAACAGACACACCGCAAAAAGAAGATTACATCGAATAGATCTCCACGAGAGAGGGGGAGAACATTGTATTGAGATCCAAAAAGAGAGAATAAGCCATCTAGCTACTAGCTATGGACCTGAAGGTCTGAAGTAAACTACTCACACTTCATCGGAGAGGCTATGGTGTTGATGTAGAAGCCCTCCGTGGTGGATGCCCCCTCCGGCGGGGCTCCGGAACAGGCCCCAAGATGGGATCTCGTGGATACAGAAGTTGCAAGCGGTGGAATTAGGTTTTGGCTCCTGTTCGATCGCTTGGGGGTACGAGGTATATATAGGAGGAAGGAGTACGTCGGTGGAGCATCGGGGCCCACGAGGCGTGGGCGCCCTAGGGCGCGCCCCACCCTCATGACCGCCTCCGATGTTCCTGGCGAGGGTCCAAGTCTCCTAGATCACGCTCGTGAGAAAAACACGCTTCGAAGGTTTCATTCCGCTTGGACTCCGCTTGATATTCTGCTTTCTTCAAATATCAAAAGGCAAAAAAACAGCAATTTGGGCTGGGCCTCCGTTAATAGGTTAGTCCCAAAAGTAATATAAAAGTGGAAAATAAAGCCCGTTATAGTCCAAAACAATAGATAAAGTAGCATGGAGCAATAAAAAATTATGGATACGTTGGAGACGTATCAGGCATCCCCAGGCTTAATTCCTGCTCGTTCTCGAGTAGGTAAATCATAAAAATAGAATTTTTGATGCGGAGTGATACTTTGGCATAATTTCAATGTAAATCTTCTTAATCATGGTATGAATATTCGGATCCGAAAGATTCAAGACAAAAGTTCATATTGACATAAAAATAATAATACTTCAAGCATACTAACTAAGCAATTATGTCTTCTCAAAATAACATGGCCAAAGAAAGTTATCCCTACAAAATCATATAGTCTGGCTATGCTCCATCTTCCCCGCACAAAGTATTTAAATCATGCACAGCCCCGATGACAAGCCAAGCAATTGTTTCATACTTTAACATTTTCAAAACTTTTTCAATCTTCACGCAATACATGAGCGCGAGCCATGGATATAGCACTATATGTGGAATAGAATGGTGGTTGTGGAGAAGACAAAAAGAGGGAAGATAGTCTCTCAACTAGGCGTATCAACGGGCTATGGAGATGCCCATCAATAGATATCAATATGAGTGAGTAGGGATTGTCGTGAAACGGATGCACTAGAGCTATAAGTATATGAAAGCTCAACAAAAGAAACTAAGTGGGTGTGCATCCAACTCGCTTGCTCACGAAGACCTAGGGCATTTGAGGAAGCCCATCATTGGAATATACAAGCCAAGTTCTATAATGAAAAATTCCCACTAGTATATGAAAGTGACAAAATGAGAGACTCTCTATCATGAAGATCATGGTGCTACTTTGAAGCACAAGTGTGGTAAAAGGATAGTAACATTGTCCCTTCTCTCTTTTTCTCTCATTTTTTTATTTGGGCCTTTTCTCTTTTTTATGGCCTCTTTTTTTATATATTTTTTATTTTTCGTCCGGAGTCTCATCCCGACTTGTGGGGGAATAATAGTCTCCATCATCCTTTCCTCACTTGGGACAATGCTCTAATAATGATGATCATCACACTTTTATTTTTCTTACAACTCAACAATTACAACTCGATACTTAGAACAAAATATGACTCTGTATGAATGCCTCCAGCAGTGTACCGGGATATGCAGTGAAACATGAGTGACATGTATGAAAGAATTATGAACGGTGGCTTTGCCACAAATACGATGTCAACTACATGATCATGCTAGCAATATGACAATGATGGAGTGTGTCATAATAAACGGAATGGTGGAAAGTTGCATGGCAATATATCACGGAATGGCTATGGAAATGCCATGATAGGTAGGTATGGTGGCTGTTTTGAGGAAGGTATATGGTGGGTGTATGATACCGGCGAAAGGTGCGCGGTATTAGAGAGGCTAGCAATGGTGAAAGGATGGGAAAAAGTGTGTATCATCCATGGACTCAACATTAGTCATAAAGAACTCATATACTTATTGCAAAAATCTAGAAGTTATCAAAGCAAAGTATAACGCGCATGCTCCTAGGGGGATAGATTGGTAGGAAAAGACCATCACTCGTCCCCGACCGCCACTCATAAGGAAGACAATCAAGAAATAAATCATGCTCCGAGTTCATCACATAACGGTTCACCATACATGCATGCTATGGGAATCACAAACTTCAACACAAGTATTCTTTACATTCACAACTACTCAACTAGCATGACTCTAATATCACCATCTTCATATCTCAAAACAATTATCAAGCATCAAACTTATCTTAGTATTCAACACACTCAAAAGAAAGTTTCACATATCTTGAATACCAAGTATATTAACATTAAGCAAATTACCATGCTATTAACGATTCTCAAAATAATCTAAGTGAAGCATGAGAGATCAAGTTTCTTTAAAACAAATCCACCACCGTGCTCTAAAAGATCTAGGTGAAGCACTAGAGCAAAAATTATCACGCTCAAAAAGATGTAAGTGAAGCTCTATGAGCAAAACTATCAAGCTCAAAAGATATAAGTGAAGCACATAGAGTATTCTATCAAATTCCAATTCATGTATGGCTCTCTCAAAAGGTGTGTACAGCAAGGATTATTGTGGTAAACTAACAAGCAAAGACGCAAATAATACAAGACGCTACAAGAAAAACACATATCATGTGGTGAATAAAAATATAGCTCCAAGTAAATTACCGATGGAAGTGGACGAAAGAGGGGATGCCTTCCGTGGCATCCCCAATGAGGGAGTCCTGGATTAGGGGGTGTCCGGATAGCCGAACTATCACCGTTGGCCGGACTCCTGGACTATGTAGATACAAGATTGAAGACTTCGTCCCGTGTCCGGATGGGACTTCCCTTGGCGTGGAAGGCAAGCTTGGCGATACGGATATGTAGATCTCCTACCATTGTAACCGACTCTGTGTAAACCTAACCCTATTCGGTCTCTATATAAACCGGAGGGTTTTAGTCCGTAGGACGAACAACAATCATACCATAGGCTAGCTTCTAGCATTTAGCCTCTCTGATCTCGTGGTAGATCCACTCTTGTACTACGCATATCATCAACATTAATCAAGCAGGAGTAGGGTTTTACCTCCATCGAGAGGGCCCGAACCTGGGTAAAAACATCATGTCCCTTGTCTCCTATTACCATCCGCCTAGACGCACAGTTCGGGACCCCCTACCCGAGATCCGCCGGTTTTGACATCGACATTGGTGCTTTCATTGAGAGTTCCTCTGTGTCGTCATCTTTAGGCCCGATGGCTCCTCCGATCATCAACAATGACGTGGTCCAGGGTGAGACTTTTCTCCCCGGACAGATCTTCGTATTCGGCGGCTTTGCACTGCGGGCCAATTCACTTGGCCATCTGGAGCAGATCGAAGCTACGCCCCGGCCATCAGGTCAGGTTTGGGAGTTTGAACTACACGCCGACATCCGCGGAGACTTGATCTTCGACGGATTCGAGCCACAGCCAAGCACGCCAGACTGCCTCGATGGGCATGATCTAGCTCTCCGCAACAACAGGCGCTCTCGAGGTCGCACCAGCGTCGCTCCGAACCCTTAGCTCGGAGCTGACTACCCGATCGAGGGCGAGTGGCTGGACACCGCCTCGGGGCTACGATCTCTACGGCGATTGAGCCAACACCATCCTCGTCTTTTGCAAATCCTGCGTGACTCAAGGTGCCGGACTCCTCTCCGGACTCAACCTCCGTGCCCCCGCCAATCAAATCCGATTGGGCGCGGTCATGGAGTTCATCATGACATCTTTCAAAGACTCGCCTTCGGTGACATCCTGAATTCACTAAAGTCTCTCTTTATCGAGAGCTCCTGGCCGGACTAAAGTCGAAGGTTGGGATGCGGACGACGAAGAAATTCAACGCCCACCCACCACCCACTTTGTAGCCACTGTCGATGATTTAACCGACATGCTCGACTTCGACTCCGAAGACATCGACGGTATGGAGGACGATGCTGGAGACGACCAAGAACCAGCGCCTACAGGGCACTGGAAGGCCACCTCTGTTGGAGATATGCCCTAGAGGCAATCATGTATGATGATATTTCCTATGTGTTTATGAATAAAGATAGTCCTTGGACATTATCAATGATGTGTATCAGCAAGTACGTGACTTGTTTGTGGGACTATGCATTGTATGATGACTGTCCTAAAAGGTCCCTAGTCGAAAGGGCTGTGTGGACGCCAAGAGCCGACTAGACTAGCATATGACACGGTCGATGGCTCGGTCTCACTAGCCATGGAGCATTGGATGCTAACGGATAATATGGACTTGAAAGGTCTGGTCGGATTCGACATAGTCGGATCCGAGTCGAGATAAGGTCCGAGTCGGACAGACCCAACTATGAGACGCAGCGATATGTCATCTGTGAGTCTCTAGTACAACATACGCTCTATGTCCTAAGACCTGAGCCGACGCATGTACTCGAGATGGTGATAGACTTGCTTTGGGCCGACCAAACGCTACTCCGTGATCGGGTAGTTACAAAGGTAGGTTTCGGTTTGTCCAATCCCATGCTGCGAGACATGGTCGAGCAAGATGGGATTTGCCCTCCGATCGAGAGATATACTGGGCCCTCGTGTGATCCGACCAGAACAACATGGCTATGCGACAAGGATTATGAGATAATCCGGATTGTGGTCGATATCACCGAACGAGAAAGAGGTCGGGCTAGCACAAGGATGACAGTCTCGCCTTTGAGCCCGGCAACATATATCGTGGCGGCAAAGGGAATGAAGTGTGACACGTTGTACAGTGTTCGCTTAACCAGCTTCATAGTATGCTTGGTGGTCGGCACGCCTTGCTAGAGGCCGCTACCAACCGTGCATGTCGGAGGTGATCCGAATCGTGACCAAGCCGACTTGAACCTAAGGGGTCGCGCGCTTAAGGGAAGGAACCTACGAGGTCAGTTCAGGACACCGGTCGGATGTGATCCGAATCGACTAGGAACGTGACCGAATAGACTTTGGGCTTTAGGGTCCGTGCGAGGCCCAAGTGTTGAGCCCGCGACGGACGCCTATATAAAGTGGAGGTGCGGCACACTCAGCGATTGATCGCTTGGCGCTGCGGCTAGGGTTTGCATGTGTTGCGAATAGCCACCTCCACTCGCCGCCGATCGTGTGATCGACCTAGCAGTCCGCCGCACGACGTTCCTCCCGCACGCGCGGATACCGTTAGAGGCGGTGCACTTGCGCCGCCTCCGCGAACTCATACGTGGGATCGGACGACCGAGCGCCGAGGAGATCGAACGAGGAGGAGACGATCCACGCGACGCCGCTGCCCCAACTCTTCTTCCGCTGCACGGCATCAAGGCGTCTAGTGGTAACGAACTGTGATCCATCTCCGTAGCATGTTCCTGGATGTTCTGCGCGAGGAATTTTTAATTTGCAATCGACGCACCTTACCGTAGAACCCAACAGTGGTATCGAGCCTCTGTTATAGGATTTGGATTCAGATCGTATGCATATTAGATATGTGGAGGCGGCGATGAGATCTGTTGTCCTTGAAGAGATCGGCTATGTGCACGGTTGATGTGATCAATCGCACATGGGGATCGTTGAGGCTATGTTTTCAGAAATCGATCGATGAGGTCGTGACACGATCTACCCCTACCGGTCGGTCATCCGCCATCGGGTTAATAAGTGAAACGTAAATCCGAATCGGATTCGCGATGATCGATAAGATCGGTCGATCGTAGAATTCGGGACGCTGCGGCCGTGCGAAGCGCCGTGTATTTGGTACCCGACACACAAACCGTAGAATGCGATTCTATGCATAACTTTGTTTTGCAGGTTTGATGTGAATAGTATGGCTCATGTGTATGTGATGCATGTGTGTAATTTATACGTGGCTCTGCGTGTCATGTTTGTCACCGGCAGAGCCAAAGTGCTGTCATTATAATGTATAACGACCTGCGTGTCGACTTGTGACTCTATGTAAATTCATTACTAGTTGTAGTAGTTGGATAATAGAGATCAGGTTGGTGGCTTGGCTCCGGCGTGACAAACAAGATGGAGTTCGAGATGGTCATCGGAGTCGGAGCCGACCGGAAGAACGCCCATGAAGGAGCCATACTATTTCACAATATGTGTTATATTTGTGATTGTTATGCTTCTTTGTTTCTATGCATGTTAAAATGATAGAATGATCCTCATGAATATCAAGCTTAATTGCCATCCCCGATGTTGCACCTTCGCACGCCAAGTACGCCTAGTAGTGGGCTCATAAAATTGGGGTGCTGCTGGGTGTCCTTGAATCAAGGGTTCGTGGTCGGACACGGACATGCACCGCATCAAAGTTAACTTGACAAGGCTATCAAAACGGTTTTGGGCCTTGTGGCAAAGAAGGTTGGGAGCCGGGTATGAGATACCTTCCCGATCGATGTGAGTCGATAGAGATACGATTAGCAAGGAGTTGCTTACCGGATAGGTATGTTGGCTAGCAGTGATGCTAAAGCTCACTAGTCGCATGCGCTAGTCGGATCCTGAATCACCGAGAGTTTGCGGAGGGATGCCGACTTCAAGGGAGTATTTCGCTTAGGCTAGAATTACTCTACATAAACACATTGCTTAGTGATTGCATATTTTCTGTTGTAGATCAATGGCACCACCTGCTCAACCCAACTTTGCATTGAAATCAATTCGAAAAGGATAAACTGAATGGAACAAACTTTACCACCGGTATAGAAATTTGAGAATTGTTCTCAAGCACGATAAAAGGAACATGTTCTAGAGGATCCACTTCCAGAGGAACCTGCCGATAATGCTAGTGCCACAGCTAAGAATGCCTACGTAAACTCGTTGATGAATCAACGGAGATCAGCCGTCCGATGTCTGGCTTGTATGGAGCCCGATTTGCAACAGCATTTCAAAATGTTGAGGCTTACGATATGATCGAGAGTCTCAAGAGCATGTTTCGTACACGTGCTAGGACCGAAGGTTCAACGTCTGCGATCCTTGATGGATTGCAAGCTGAAGGAAGGTGATCCACTGAGCCCACATGTGATCAAGATGATCGGATATGTGCAAGCTTTGGATCGTTTGGGCTTCCCGCTCTTGGATGAGCTGGCTACTGATGCTGTTCTCGGTTCTCTTCCGCCCAGCTATGGGACGTTCATCTCGAACTATCATATGCATGGCATGGATAAGAAGCTCACTGAATTGCATGGGATGCTCAAGGTGGCAGAGCAGGATATTAAGAAAGGCACGCATCAAGTGTTGATGGTGCAGAAATCGGCTAAGTTCAAGAAGAGTTGGTCCAAGAAAAAGGCTAAGGCAAAGGGCACGGAGATGGTAACCTCTGCCGCTGCGCTGAAGTCTGGACCGACTCAAGACCGCTTTGCTTTCACCGCAAGGAGACCGGTCACGGAAGAGGAATCAGAGCAAGTGGTTTGCAGAGCATGGCAAGAAGGCCGGAAATGCTTCTTCAGGCAAAGGTACACTTGTTGCATATGTTATAGACATTTACCTTGCTGACATACCTAGTAGCTCTTGGGTATTTGATACCGGATCGGTTGTTCATATTTGCAACTCGATGCAGGGCTGGTAAGAACTAGGCGTGTGGCACAAGGGGAGATTGACATCGTGGTCGGCAACAAAGCAAGAGTTGCTGCGTTGGAGGTCGGCACGATGCAGCTCCAGCTTCCTTCCGGATTCATTATGGAATTGAATAATTGTTATTACATTCCTGCACTTAGTCGAACATTATTTCTGCCTCATGTTTGATGAGTCAAGGTTATGAATTCAATTTAAAGGACAATGGTTGTTCGATATTTTGAATGGTATGTTCCACGGCTATGCACCCATTGTTGATGGGCTATTTATATTGAATCTAGAACAGAACCGGTCTATAACGTGAATGTCAAGAGGCATAAGCCTAATGAGATAAACCGACATACTTCGCATTGCCGGCTTGGACACATTAGTCTCGAACGCATGAAGAAGCTCCATGATGATGGGCTCCTAACTTCGTCCGACTTCGGTCGCTCGAGACATGTGAATCATGCTTGCTCGGCAAGATGACTAAGTCTCCTTTCGCAAAGAGTTGCGAGAGGGCATCCGAGCTATTGGAGCTTATACATAGTGATGTGTGGTCCAATGAGCACAACCGCCAGAGGTGGCTATCAAGATTTCGTGACTTTTACCGACGACTTGAGTAGATATGGATATATCTATTTGATGAGGCACAAGTCGGAGACTTTGAAAAGTTCAAAGAGTTTCGAACGAGGTTGAGAATCAGCTCGGCAAGACTATAAAGCTTCGCGATCTGATCGTGGAGGTGAGTACATGAGCCAGAGTTCGATGATCATCTCAAAAGTCGAGGTATAGTACTCAGCTCACACCTCCGGCACGCCACGTAGAAATGGCGGTCGAACGGAGGAATAGGACCTTGTTGGACATGGTCCGTCTATGATGAGCAAATCGGATTTACCCTTGTCATTTTGGGGATACGCCTAGAAACTGCAGCTTTCACACTTAATAGGGTACCATCAAAACTGTAGACAAGACACCACATGAGATGTGGACCGGAAGAGTCCCGCTTGTCTTTTCTAAAGATTTGGGGTTGTGAAGCATTTGTCGTTTACTTATGTCGACAAGCTTACACCCAAGTCGGATAAATGCATATTCGTGGATATCCGAGGGAAACCTTGGGATATAGCTTCTACAACCGGAAGAGAACAAAGTGTTTGTTGCTCGAACGGGTTTTCCTTGAGAAAGAGTTTCTCGGTCGGGAGGCCGTGGGAGGACGGTTCGACTCAAGAAATTCGAGGACCACTCGGGGACGGCTCGGCTGGTGATGAGATCATACCGGAGTCAGTCAGGGAACCCATAGTGGAAGCGGCACCAGAACCACGGAGGTCGGAAAGATTGCGCAGAGTGCGCGATGTATTGTTGCTAGAAAGCGACGAGCCGGCCACGTATGCGGAAGCGATGGTGAGCCCAGATTCCGAGGCATGGCTAGAGGCCATGAGATCCGAGTTAAAGTCCATGGATGAGAATCAAGTCTGGGACTTGGTTGATCCGCCACCTGGCGTAACTGCCATTGGTTGCAAATGGGTCTTTAAGAAGAAAACCGATGTGGATGGAAATGTTCAGATCCACAAAGCTCGGCTTGTCGCTAAAGGTTATGGACAAGTTCAAGGAATTGACTACGACGAGACTTACTCACCGGTAGCGATGCTGAAATCGGTGAGGATCATACTAGCTATAGCTGCATATTTCGATTACGAGATATGGCGATGGATGTCAAACGGCTTTCCTTCACGGAAATTTAACCGAGGACGGTATATGATACAGCCCGAGGGTTTTGTCGATCCGACTAGCACTAGTAAGGTATGCAAGCTCAAGAGATCCATTTATGGGTTGAAGCAAGCATCTCGAGTTGGAACATTCGCTTTGATGAGGTCGCCACCGGTCTCGGTTTCATCAAAAGCTAAGAGGACTCTTGTTTATACAAGAAGTTAAGTGGGAGCTCGATAGTGTTTTTGATCTTGTATGTGGATGACATACTACTGATCGGAAATAATGTTTCGATGTTAAACTCGGTCAAGGAATCATTGAATGGCAAGTTTTCGATGAAGGACCTTGGTGAGGCAGTCTATATTTTAGGCATTAAGATCTATAGAGATAGATCGAGGAGGCTGCTCGGCTTAAGCCGAGCACGACATAGATAAAGTGTTGAAGCGGTTCAACATGAGTGAGGCGAAGAAAGGGTTCTTGCCGCCTCACATGGTATAAGGCTAAGCGAGACTCGAGTCCTTCGACATCCGATGAGCGAAGCAGATGAGTAGGATTCCGTATGCCTCAAGAATCGGATCCATCATGTATGCCATGATATGTACAAGGCCTGATGTTGCTTTTGCAATAAGCCTAACAAGTAGATACCAGGCCAACCTGTGAGAGTCATCGGGCAGCGTAAAGACTATTTTGAAGTACCAAAAGGACTAAAGAGATGTTCCTAGTTTATGGAGGTGAGGAAGAGCTCGTCGTAAGGGGTTACGCCGATGCTAGTTTCCAAACCGACAGAGATGATTGTCGATCACAGTCCGGATTCGTACGCCCCGAACGGAGGAGCAGTAATCGGATGAGTTCCAAGCAGGATACGGTGGCGATTCTACCACGAAGTTTAATACATTGCGCTTGTGAAGCTGCAAAGGAAGGTGTTTGATCCGCATTTTCGGATGATCTTGGTATTTTCCCAGCCTCGTGAAACCGTTGGACCTTTATTGTGATAATTCGTGCCATCGCACAAGCCAAGGAGCCGAGGAATCACCACAAGGTCGTACATAGACCGGAAATATCACCGATACGAAAGATCGTAAAGAATGGTGATGTAGAGTTATGCAAGATTCACACGGATGCAAATGTTGCAGATCCGCTGACTAAGCCGCTTCCACAACCCAAGCATGAGGGGCACGTTAGAGCTATGGGCATTCGATGTCTATTTGATTGACTCTAGTGCAAGTGGGAGACTGTTGGAGATATGCCCTAGAGGCAATCATGTATGATGATATTTCCTATGTGTTTATGAATAAAGATAGTCCTTGGACATTATCAATGATGTGTATCGCAAGCACGTGACTTGTTTGTGGGACTATGCATTGTATGATGACTGTCCTAAAAGGTCCCTAGTCGAAAGGGCTGTGTGGACGCCAAGAGCCGACTAGACTAGCATATGACACGGTCGATGGCTCGGTCTCACTAGCCATGGAGCATTGGATGCTAACCGGATAATATGGACTTGAAAGGTCTGGTCGGATTCGACATAGTCGGATCCGAAGTCGAGATAAGGTCCGAGTCGGACAGACCCAACTATGAGACGCAGCGATATGTCATCTCGTGAGTCTCTAGTACAACATACGCTCTATGTCCTAAGACCTGAGCCGACGCATGTACTGAGATGGTGATAGACTTGCTTTGGGTCGACCAAACGCTACTCCGTGATCGGGTAGTTACAAAGGTAGGTTTCGGTTTGTCCAATCCCATGCTGCGAGACATGGTCGAGCAAGATGGGATTTGCCCCTCCGATCGAGAGATATACTCTGGGCCCTCGTGTGATCCGACCAGAACAGCATGGCTATGCGACAAGGATTATGAGATAATCCGGATTGTGGTCAGATCACCGAACGAGAAAGAGGTCGGGCTAGCACAAGGATGACAGTCTCGCCTTTGAGCCCGGCAACATATATCGTGGCAAAGGGAATAGAAGTGTGACACGCCAGGCTGTGTTCGCTTAACCAGCTTCATAGTCTGCTTGGTGGTCGGCACGCCTTGCTAGAGGCCGCTACCAACCGTGCATGTCGGAGGTGATCCGAATCGTGACCAAGCCGACTTGAACCTAAGGGGTCGGGCGCTTAAGGGAAGGAACCTACGAGGTCGGTTCAGGACACCGGTCGGATGTGATCCGAATCGACTAGGAACGTGACCGAATAGACTTTGGGCTTTAGGGTCCGTGGCGAGGCCCAAGTGTTGAGCCCGCGACGGACGCCTATATAAAGTGGAGGTGCAGCACACTCAGCGATTGATCGCCCGGCGCTGCGGCTAGGGTTTGCATGTGTTGCGAATAGCCACCTCCACTCGCCGCCGATCGTGATCGACCTAGCAGTCCGCCGCGACGACGCTCCTCCCGCACGCCGGATACCGTTAGAGGCGGTGCACTTGCGCCGCCCGCGAACTCATACGGGGATCGGACGACGCCGCCGAGGGAGATCGAACGAGGAGGAGACGATCCACGCGACGCCGCTGCCCCAACTCTTCTTCACTGCACGGCATCAAGCGCTGCCTAGTGGTAACGAATCGTGATCCATCTCCGTAGCATGTTCCCGGATGTTCTGCATGTAGGAATTTTTAATTTGCAACGACGACCCTACCGTAGAACCCAACAACCTCGCCATAATGACATATACATGGTTGACATCCCAAAAGATGGGAACGGCGATGGAACAACAGAGGATGACCCCCAAGAAACAGCCTAAGCGCCAAGGCCAACGGGCGCCGCTCTAAATCCCGCCACAGCAAAAATGGTGATTCCGCACGGGAGATAATAACACCCCTGCATAAGTGCTGAAGACAACCCCTCCAAAGCAGGATTCAGCACATGAGGAGGGAGAAGCCAGCCTCATGATAGAGCGGCGCAGATGGGGAGGTGGAGGACGATAATTATATGCCTCCTCCGAAGATGAGGCAAGCCTCGACGACGACTTAATTTGTCGTGGCTCAAGATCCCGCCGAACAGGAGCTGCTTTCAAATGCAGGCTTATGGCCACGGCAAGCAGCCTCAAGAAAAAGTAGCAGCAGCTTAGAGCTGACCAAGACTTGCTAGCTGACAGATGGACTGAAGTCCTTGCAGCCGAAGAGTACAAACTCGAACGCCCCTCCAAGAGATACCCAGAACGCAGGCTGCTACCCCAATTAGAGGAAGCAGCACCCAAACCTACATCACCAGCGCATGATGCGGCCGACCGGCCACCCCGTGGACGCAACAGAGAGGCCTCTAGACCCTTGTCGGTGTCAAAACCGGCGGATCTCGGGTAGGGGGTCCCGAACTATGCGTCTAGGCGGATGCTAACAGGAGACAAGGGACGTGATGTTTTTACCCAGGTTCGGGCCCTCTCGATGGAGGTAATACCCTACTCCTGCTTGATTAATATTGATGATATGGGTAGTACAAGAGTAGATCTACCAAGAGATCAAGGAGGCTAAACCCTAGAAGCTAGCCTATGGTATGATTGTTGTTCTGTCCTACGGACTAAAACCCTCCGGTTTATATAGACACCAGATAGGTTAGGCTTACACAGAGTCGGTTACAATGGTAGGAGATCTACATATCCAGACGCCAAGCTTGCCTTCCACGCCAAGGAAAGTCCCATCCGGACACGGGACGAAGTCTTCAATCTTGTATCTTCATAGTCTTGGAGTCCGGCCGTGACGATAGTCCGGCTATCCGGACACCCCCTAGTCCGGGACTCGCTCAGTAGCCCCTGAACCAGGCTTCAATGACGACGAGTCCGGCGCATTGATTGTCTTCGGCATTGCGAGGCGGGTTCCTCCTCCGAATACTTCATAGAAGGTTTTGAACACAAGGATAGTGTCCGGCTCGCAAAAACAAGTTCCACATACCACCGTGAGAGAGAATAACTTTCGCATGATCTGCCGACGATTCCGGTGATAGCGTGACATCACACCATGGCCAGGCCTTTATATGAATCGCTTTTACCGCTTCCACCTTAGCGCGTTAGCGAGGCGTTTCTTTGGCACGCCTTATCAAAGCATAGATCATGCCCCTTACTCCGGATTCTCATCAATACGGACGTGGTAACCCAACCATGCCCGCTGGCACGCCTCTCTATCAAAGGCGAGTCCTAATCGACCACGGGTGGGCTCTTGGTATTCAACCTCTTTATAATGAGACCAAGGCCCTCTTCTTTACACCTCCATCGAGTTCACCTCGCGCCGAAGTTCTAACACCCAAAGCTTCAGATTTAGGCGCTTCGACCTTCGACGATGTCCGCCCGACCAAAGCATGGCGATGGATGTCTTCCTCCGCCATGGAAGAAGATGTGCTAAAGCTGCGAGATGCCGTATCTAACCGTGAGATCTCAGATAGGCTACCTGCTCCAGGCAGGTCATTCCCACTCTCGAGCCCGGCGAGAACGTGGTGTTCAGATCTCACTTCCTTCGGGTTTAGGCTTCAAGGATCCCTTTATGCGGGGCTCATGTTTTATTATGGGCTGGATTTCCATGACTTGAATCCGGAGTCCATCCTCCATATCTCGTCATTCATTGTCGTATGTGAGGCCTTCCTCCATATTACCCCCCACTTTGGATTGTGGCTCAAGACCTTCAAGGTGGAGCCAAAGATGATCGAGGGGCAACAAGCAGAGTGCGTGTCACATCCCTAGTTCTGGTATGACCTAGGCGAGCCTTTATGTGTGCATCATGTTTAAATTTCATTTAAATTTGAAATGGGGATTTGTGAAACCCTCAGAATCATTTTTGGAAATTGACCCAAGTAAAATTGCTCCAAAAGGTCCAAGAAAATGCTCATATTGCCCTCCTCAAAATATTGACAGAGATAAAAATCAAACCAATATTTTTGGGAGCTCATAAGTATTTATTCGCATTTGGAATTAATGCATAATTATTTGCATTGGATATATAAATGTTATATACATATTATATGTCCAAAATTATGCCATTTATTAAGGAGCTCGAATAATATAACTAGCTCCTATAAAATTTGGCATAAGAAAATAAAATGATTTAGTATTTTAACTAAATCAAAACAAATGTCAGAAAAATAGAAAATAAACAAAAAGGGGAAAACCCTTACGGACTTACCTGGCCACTTGCTGGCTCGCTCAGTCGCCCAGCCAACCTGCCAGCCGGTCGCCCCCCTCAAGCGCCAGAGGGAGGCGGCGTGGTCGCGCAGACGTCATACAGATAAGGCCACGGCATACCTGCCGCGCTCTCCCTCTTCGTCTGTGGCTCTCGCTCAGCGCGCCCAGGTCACTTCACTCTCTCTCTCTCCTCTCCCTCCTCCCTAGACCTCTCCTCTCTCTCAGCCTGAGCAGCTTACCCGCCCGCCGCAAGCGCATCACGACGGCGCT
This sequence comes from Aegilops longissima, assembly GCA_021605205.1. Classification (NCBI taxonomy): domain Eukaryota; kingdom Viridiplantae; phylum Streptophyta; class Magnoliopsida; order Poales; family Poaceae; genus Aegilops; species Aegilops longissima. The sequence continues at coordinate 488,477,383 of CM038676.1, read as the reverse complement.
CGCCGCCCCTCGCCTCACGACGTGCTTCCACGAGCTCAGGCCACCTTCCTCGCCTCTTCCGCTAAGCCGTGCCTCGCCGGACGCTTCTGCGGAGCCGTCGCCGTCGCTTTCTTCACCTCCGACCGCCGTGGATCCCATCGCGCTTCGCTGCCTCTCCGGGCGCCCCGAAGCTCGCCATCAAGCCTGCCGAGTCCGCGGTGAGCTCGGCCACCGCTCCCCTCTCCGCTTAATCGCGCGCGTCAGTAGCATCGCTCCCCGCCATGGCCGTAGCGCCGCCGCCGCCCATGTCGCCGCCGTCGCCTCGGCCGGCCTCCGCCAAACCGAGCACCCCATCGTGCTCCCCGGTGCCACGAGGGTGCCACAGAGCCCCTCTAGTGGCCTCCCAAAGGCCTCGCAGCCTGCTCCCGCTGGCCGAACTCCGGCCGCCTCGAAGCTCTGCTCCGTGAGCTCCGCCACCCTCCTCCTCCTACTTGCCCCTCCAGATCTTGCGAGAGCACGGCTCCGCCCAGTGCTCCCCCAGCCGCCCTGCCCTCGGCGGCGGGCGCCTGGCCCGAGGTCGCTGCCGACGCACCCTAGCCGGGAGCGACATGCGGGCTCGACCAGCCGTGTGATTAGCTGCAGGCTAATCACCATTTTGCTTTCCACCTCGACACGACACAGGGGCCCGCGCCTCTAATCCTAATTAGACCAAATAAACCCCCCGTTAACTAATCGAGACAACGACGTGTGGCCCCCACACGCCGATTTGACTGGTCAGCCAAGGACTTGTCGATGTAATGTCGACGAAGAGCTATTCATTTTCAGAATTATTTCTAAACAGGAAATTCCTGAAAATGTTATAAACTTCTAAAATTCATATAAATTCAATCGTAGCTCAGATTGAAATAATTTATATATGAAAAATTATCAGAAAAATGCAATCTATCCATCTGTCCCAGTTTCATGCATGAAAAACCAAGTTATACCTGCTGTATAAGTGAAACACTAAAATGGCTTATATAAAGAGCTTATTTTGGAGATGCATTTGAATCTTTGGTTCAAATGGACTCCATGCAAATGAATGCTAGTTGCATTAGCTCAAATAACATCACATCTTCATGCCATCTTCATGCATCATATTGTTGCATATGATTGTGTATTGATTGTCGGCACCGTTCCTTTTCGATAGGTCCTGCTCCGGAGACGTTCCAGAGTGCCTGTCTGTGAAGAAGTGCCCCCCTGTTGATCTATCAGGCAAGCAAACCCCCTTGTTCATTCCGATACAATCCTACTCTCTCACTCCTGCTCTCAGTTATTGCATTAGGACAACAACGATTCATCTGCTACTTTGTTCTGCGGTAGTTGAACCCATTCCTCTGCATGACCTGTCATTGCCACAGTAAATAGTTGAAACCCACTAGCATGTGTAGGAGTTGATTGAGCCATGTTGTGTTCCTACCATGCTATGCCTGCTATTGCTTAGAGTTGAGTCAGGTCTGATTCATTGGGAATGGATTGAGTGTTACGATATGTTCGATGCTTTGAGAGTGAAGTGTGTGAACACGATTTGGTAAAGGTAGTGGTGAGAGGCCATGTAGGAGTACATGGTGGGTTGTCTCACCGAACCGCCCTTAAGCAATCGAAGTTCTATGTATGTCGTCCAATGACTCGACACTACCACACACATTGGGCTCCGGCGCCCAAGCTCTCGACTTATTAACCAACTTGATCTCTGTCCAAGAGTCGCAACTAGTTTCGGTGTTTGTAGGTAGTGCTATTTTTCACCGAGTGGCACCCGGCTGTGGTGGGCTTGGGACAGACTAGGCATTGTGTGACACGGTGTACCAAGTGGCACCCGGATGGTGGGCTTGGGAACCCTGCTCACATCGTTTGGGGCCGTGAGCGACACCCCGGCCGGATCTCCTTGCGGATGGAACCCGAATAGGCGATAAACCTGGACTAGAGTCTTGTGTGGTTAGTCAGGTCGTGGCCGACACCCTCGCCAGGCTTCCGCTTGAAGGTTTCCGAGGTACATGGCGTGTACATGGTGATAAGTGGTGAGGGCGTGTGTGAAGAAGTACACCCCTGCAGGGTTATCATGATCTATTCGAATAGCCGTGTCCTCGGTTATGGACTTCTTGGATGCTTACATGGTACATAGACAACTTGAAGTGGATTCTATAAAATGCTCAAGACAAGTGTGAGTGCTATGGATGGCCTTCTCGTATGGAGACGGGAATGAATCCATAGTAGTGTATTGTGAGGTGACTAGTGGACTCGTGTGCGCCATATCACCTCAAGGAAGTTCTGGTAGTCGTAGAACAGGATAGCCACAGAGTCAAAGCTGGCTTGCTGCAACTAAACTCCACATTACCTTCTTGATACAAATGCATGTATAATAGGATCTGATGTAAGTCTTGCTGAGTACCTTTGTACTCACGTTGCTTTATTTATGTTTTGCAGCAGAGATTTCGGTCTTACTAGTAGTTCCGCTTGGACTTCGACGAGTAGCTTGTTACCTCAGCTACGATCTTGTACCCTTGGGAGGGTCTTGTAGATAGTCAGGCTTCTCAGCCTTTTTCTTTTGTAGTTGTATGTACTCAGACATGTAATGCTTCCGCTTGTTGCTTGTATGCTCTGAATGATGGGTCATGTGACCCCTGTTTGTATTAAATGCTATGTGGCTCTTCTGAGCCTTTACCTATATGAGTTTGCGTTATGTTGTGATGCCATGTTGTACAACACATACTTGCATGTTATGCGTATGTGTAACTTGTATTGCTATGTGTGGCATCCGACAACCTAGTTGTTTATCCTTGGTAGCCTCTCTTATGGGGAAATGTAGTCTAGTGCTTCCACTGAGCCATGGTAGTCTGCTACATGCCTGGTTCACCGAAATCCTGCTAGCTCAAAGACTACTTGCTCCTAACACTTGATCAACATGTGATTCACTTCGTTCTATGTCTGTCCTTCGAAATGTCACGCGTGACATCCGGAGTCCTGCTTAGCCTGCTACAGCCAGATTCCCTGAGTCCTCATAGCCTGCTACAGCTCGGATTCGCACGTTAATCGACATGCTCGGATGTTGATTCATGTATGCCTCTCCCCCATAGGTTAGTGCCACTTTGGGTTCAAAACTAGTCATGTCGGCCGGGTTCTCTGTCATATGGATGCTAGCGACACTATCATATACGTGAGCCAAAAGGCAAAAGCGGTCCCTGGGCCATGGTAAGGCGACACCTGGGAATACTATGCGTGAGGCCGCAAAGTGATATGATGTGTTACATGCTAGATCGGTGTGACTTAGGATCGGGGTCTTGACAGTGCGGAGGGGCGGTCATAAGCAAATGTGCTGATGCTCTGTGGCCCGAGGGCTCTTTTCAAGAGGAGCTTGGTTTGTGGCAACGGAGTGGTTTTACATCACCGCCCTGGGGGCACCAAATGGTGGCGCTCCCGCCTTCCGCCAGGT